>JAAAYG020021291.1:10615-28600 GCA_009936455.2 Tomocerus minor
TATTCTATCAATAAACAGAAGTACATGTAGATATTTAATAACTTTTAATAAATGCACGTCCTTTCTCTCTAGGGACGCGATTAGAGTTACCAAGATCCCGGCGCCCGCGCCCCTAAGCACTAAATGTCTAAGTATTTAAAGGTAAGCAGCTAGCTAACTGAGAAATGTCTCATCCTTTACTTTCGTTTAATTAAAATTGCAATATAAGTTCACTTGAGTAATATAAGCTGCACCTGCAACATGAAAAGATTTAAAATTTTCAAATTCACTGGAGTAATTTTACTATGTCTACAGATGAGATGAGTAACAATTTGCTACTAATGGAGATTTAACCCTGATTGTAACGAAATATTTAGTTTTAGAGAGAAGCAATGGAATATGCGAAAATTCACAAATCCTGATTCCTATTATTTTGAAACTACTTCCCTGTCCGAATTAAAACATTTTGCAAAATTAATTAAAAATGTCTCTTTGTGTTTGATATGGAAATGCATTTCAATATACATCACAACATGTAGTCACAATGGCACAACGTGCACATCAAGATCGATACTAGGTAACATAGTTGATAATATCCTTGCCATATCCACGTTCCTAATTCGTAATCGCTAGGCGAGTAGTAAATGTGACAGCACTTAATTTAATTAGATAGCCCACAGGTACATGTTTTATTGAAAAAGGTCTGGTGAAAGATAATTAAGTTCTTAGCAGATACAAATAATCTTATTCTAGTAGCCTGGTAGTGAATATACCTAGATAGATAATACCCCGCAATGCTACGGTGTCATAAAAAGGTAGTAACTGACATAGGTAGGTAAATGCAGTAGGTAGGGATTTATATTTAGGTCTCGTCACGTTGTTGGCACACACGTAGTAGTTTACTTGATTGAACTTGGTCGGAGGACATAATTTGATGCCACCTACCTACCTAGTAATACCCATCATAAGTTAAATGACTAAAGCCGCATCGAGAAAACTACAACATGGACAATACATAAAAGTTTAAGCTAGGCCATAACAGATAATGCACGTTAATTGCAGTTCATGCAGCTTATGTGGACTTCAATATCAGTCTCATGTAACAAAATGCCACTAAAATACATATTTAGCGTTATACATACATCGCTCTAAGTCTAAAGTCACAGTGCAGTTTTATATGATATATGTAACGATAGTTTGATAATCAGTATAAAGTATGTAGAAAAGATATTAAAGAGAAAATAGAGAGAGTATAAGAGATACAACAGTATATTAGAATAAGTAAGAACATAGTAGAAAGTTAGATTCCAAAAGGTTATTCCTTCTATTTGTAGAAAGAAGGAAAAAATTTCAATAGAGTGAAAGCAGGCGTACCCCATGAAATGCCACGATTTCGATCCGGGTCTTCATTCAGCAGCTTCTCCAGTTTCTCAGGGAAATGTCGCTTGAGACACCAAATAAGACCAATGACTCCGAGGACTACTGTGACGGTGATGAGACCGAGCCAGAATGGCTCTTGTAGCATTCTCTGGGATAATGGCTTGTAGGGGATGTGCTGCATGCGGGCTTCACATTGTGGACCTGCAAAAACAAAAGGAATCCTTTTACTCACAAGAACCGCTACCCGAAATTAATATCAATACAATTAGACAAAGCGATGATATTCGCTAGAGCTGTCAGGGAACAATAATTCTCCCTATTCTTCTACCCTATTCTTTACCAACACTTCAAAATCCCAAAATCCTGGCAATCTAAGCCTTCTTACAATTTTCCTAGCACATTTTGTAGAACAGGCGAAGCAACCAATGTAGGATGATAGTTTGTGAGCGACGAAAAATATTTCCACTATAATTTTCATTCAAAAGTACAACACTGAAAAGAGTTTTTTTTAGTACTTTGAAATTCTTGTTCCAGCACACTGAACCTGACCTAATTAGGTGAAACAGACCTTTGCGACAGATAAATCTTATCATCTTAAGTGTTATGCGGAAAGGAAATAGTGTCCAATAGGGAGGGGAGGGGAATGCAATAAACTAACAGTATTAATAATGACAATGACAGAAACTAAAGGAACTTTGAATTGTACTTTTAATATTAAAATTTCAGTGAACTGTGGAAATCGATTGATTTTTATTGCATTTGTGAATGGTGGCGGAAATTATGGGGTACTTTCAGACAATTCTAATGCAATTCCAACAGACATTTGCACTTTTGTCGCTAGGAAAATCTTACTAAAGAAGTCTTACATTAGTCAATAGTTTTAAACGACTGTAAATTTGACTTGGCTCTCTCTCTCTCTCTCTTACTGTTCGTGAAACATATTACTTACACGCAAATGCTTGCATACAAATGCATAAACTTCAGACAAGAAGGAATAGGGACAATGGCTTTTTATATTAATTTGGCTCCACTTTAATCCAATGAATATACTTCTTTTCCATGCTTCCTCCCCAGAAAGTTTTAATTGCCCACTCTGTAAAAACTTTTATTTAGTTCGTCTGAGCTTGGCTCACTTGTTTTTCTTGCGCTATTCTTACTTTACTTAGAGAGCACATTCTGAATTGTGAATTGATAGAAGTTTAGTAGCTATATATAACATCCCCTTTGCTTAACTTGAAAATTAGATGACAGAACCTGAAAATGAGTAAGTAGAAAAGCAAAGAAAATAAAGACATTAAAAAGAGAAAGTTGGAAAGCACTTTTCCTTTCACTTTGTGTGATTTTTCGTGTCTTGGCAAAGTCATCTTTTTCAATGGATCGAAAAACAATATCGCTAAAGTAAACAGAGAGACGAGAAGAGGAATATGTTGCTGCACTTAGGAACCATCAGTATATCGTTGAAACGAAGTGTTTTAGCTTTCTTCTATTCTCTTGTACAGAATAACACTCTGTGGACACCTATTCAGTGTGGTAAATGCCACCTTGGGCAATGTAGCAAGTGAGAAGACCGGAATAAGGAAGAAGTTATCTGAGAATGATGGATTGCCTTAGACTCTTCCCTTTACCTCTACACTTTCTTTAGTTACCGAGGGATATGGATTTTCCATGTCAAGAAATACCATGCCAGGAAGAAAGAAACAAGAACAAAAGGTGTTCTACATTTGAACAAAGTAAAAATACAGAACACAAGGTAAAAGCAAAAGTGATCGAAAACCTATTTCTTCTAAGCCATTGCCCTGCTTTTAGAAATCTTCTCAAAGGGATACTTTCCCGACATTTTGATTGAGTATACATTGTATATATGTATATATATACATATATACAATGTATATATATAGAGAGAGAGAAATGACTTTTATTTATATTTCAAACTTAAATACTACTCAACTGATATTGATGATTAAATACATAAATTATGGTACTTTCACTACTGTGATCAATTGAAGATTTCTTTATGACTCTAACTTCATTACCCCTAAAGAAAGTAAATTGAATGCTTTTTATCAGACAGGAAAATTACCCCCTAGAAATTGATCATGTACATTAGCAAATATTGAGGAATTTCTTTAGTTTCCTGAGATTAAGATTGATGATTATTAATCATTCTTTAGACAGAGATGAGATTGAGAAAAGAAAACAGTTTCCGAGAACCAACCTTCCCACCACGCATGGCAAATACATTGATACGACGTTTTGTTCACTTCCTGGCAGTCCCCATGGCCAGTGCACGGTTTTTCATCACAGGGTTTTCTTCGCCGGTCACATCGATCTCCTCCATAGCCCAACTGACACTGACATCGAAATGACTTGTCTTCAATTATGCATTCGCCAAATAAACATGGGTTCAAATCGCATAAACTCAATCCACAAAAAGGACCTGCATAATTAAGCAAACATGTCTATGTAGCTTGGCATTCATTTCATCTAGAAAATTACGCAGTAGAAACAAAACAATATTACTGCGTAGGATTGTGTAAAGCATAAAAGGAAGGTGAAAACGCTAGACCTGTAAATGGTGGCTGACATCGACAAATGTGCTTGTTCCCGTCAGTAACACACGTCCCACCATTCGCACAAGGATTCGGAGAACAGGCATTCAACAGTAGAAGACTATCACCTCCAGCAATAACTTTAGCACGGAAGTTTTCGTCTGCAGAAACAATACAAGTCACTATCATAGTTAATGCATTAAATTAATGAAAAACAACGCCACTAAAGAACTCAAGCACATAAAAAAGTTTTCAATCACTCTAATACTCACAAAATGTTTCACTTACTCATACACTTACCAAAGCTACTTAAAACTTACTGCTTTTGATAACTTCAACTTACAACTTTATCTTTGGGATCTTTGGGAATGTGAGCACTCTATATATACACACTGTCAATTAGCTCCTCTGGTTATACTACTATTCCAATTTAGTATTCAATTTTACTGTAGTTTCAGTAGTTCAAGAAAAACGTTTCAGATAGTCAATTTTAATTGCTAGTTCATAATTCGCAAATTGTTCCATGATAGCCATGTTATCTTGCAACCAATTACATGCAGAGATAGTTATTTTGATATAATTAAGCAGAAGAAAAACTAAAGTACAAGTAATAATGCTATAAAACAGGGAATACAAAATTTTATTTGTAATACCTCTATACAATCCAACATGCACTCGGTACTATAATATACTTCACAATTAAAGCTTTCTTTTTCGTATATGTATGTTAATACTGGAAAAAACTTTCACGTGAAAGAAGCTCTCAAATAACATTACCTACTTAACTACGGTAATCATACACTTTTATAGTCTTATAAGAGTTTCAGTACTATACGGCTATTTCCCATTGCCAAACTCAGATTAACCAAAACAGACAGAGAGCTAAACAAAGTGCCTATAAGTATAATACCTTTGTAAATTATTCCCCGCATTGTGGATAGTTGGATTTTATGATAAGTACTACTTCTAACTAAACTTTTAAAGTTGTTGGTATATGTACTGTGTATCATGGCAGTAGTAATTATTTATTCTAGGCTGTGCTGGGCATGGACCCTTTCATGCAACAGACGCTAGGCGCACACAAGAATAATTCACTGGCAATAAAGCATTTGATATATCGAATATTTACGCTAATGTCAATAATTAGTATTAATTAGTTGAATAAAGTTATGTACTTCAAGACTATTAGAGAAAGCAGAACCTACTAGCTACTTCTGGGAGAAGCGCTTCATTCGTGAGAAAGGTCTATTTACTGTTATGGCAAATACATTTGATTTTCGTATAAGTGAGTGTACAGTACAAGATATATTTAATGGATTTAATGAAGAAACAGCCTGACCTGACCTAATCCATTACGTGCCAGAATGCAAGTACAGGATGAAAGTTTAAGTAGGTATTACGCAATAAGGTCTCCGTGAAAGCCTAGTGATAAGTTGTAGGGGTTCTAATGGGAGAAGTTGGAAAAGTGCAATAAACGACATACCCAAACTCGTGATGATTTCAGCATTCCACTTATTCCCTCGGAATCCAGGTGCGTAAACTTGTTTAATATCAAGTCGATTAAAGCTAGAGTGGTATAAAATAGCAGAACCAATTCCAGAAATACTTTGCTTCACTGTATTATCATTATTTTTCATATCTTCGCCTTTAGTGTCTGAATCAAAGTCGGAGTCAAAGTCATAGTCGTTGGCAATGTTGGAGCCAAAAGGTTCGCTAAGCTCAGTTTCAGTCGGTTGACAAATAATCCATGTACTTCCATTATTTCCAACATAAGGATCACGAATTTCCAGGAAGGATTTTACCTTCGTATGACAATTCGGAAAAGTACTTCCTTGAACTCTGACGGAAAGAACATAATTTGGTGGGGATTGTAAGGCTAGAGTTAGATTGGTCCAATAAGGAGGTCTCAACGGATAATTCAATGAAGTTATAGACAGAGAAGTATTCGGGGTTGTTGCCATCGCCAATGTCTCTCTTAAAGCTGTTGGAATCGCCTTAAACCTTCCCAAAAATCCTCGTCCTGTTTTTCCCTCTGGAGAAAACACGCGTATCCTGATCTTCTCTCGCAGGGAGACGAAAGAGGTTCGAAATGGATTTGAGCTCAGATTTCCGCACAGAATAATTTCATTAGGATTTTCGGTGATGGGCTTTGTTCCTACCGTCTGCATCGCATCTGAGTTCACACCTCCGTCTAAGTCTATCACAACGTGATCTTGCTCCCGACAATCCTTTGAGACATCCGAACGGCCTAACTCGAAAATTTGAAAACTAAGCCAGATTCTTTGTCCCGCTGAGAAAATAAGGAGTAAACACAGCGTTAATCATCAAAGACAAACACAAGCCTGACTTTTAGTAGAGCATAATATAATACATTATCTCAAGCTTCACATGTCTATCTCACGATATTACAAACCATTTCCATAAGCCTAGCAGCCAATTTAAACATCAGGTATATGTAGATCAAGGTTGCTTCACATGCAAATATTTACTTACCATTACATTGGGGCCAATTAAAGCTTAATAATAAGTGTAGTTTCACACGTTTTACAAAATAAACTTTAACAGTCTCTTTTAGATTTAACTGTAATCTTTTTAATGGAATGTTTTATCTATCTATAACGAGCTTGCACTAATACAGTTACCATTTTGATGCTATATGTATTATATACGTACTTATTAATCGTGTTACTGCTTTGTAAGTAAATGCTGTGAAACTTTTCCTGATGGTATCCAATTATCCTTGATGTATCACAAGATAAATTGCAAGCTCTGAAGTGTCAAAAACTAATTTAACAGCCAACTATTTACACTACACAGAGAAGTAATTTATCAAGATGTTTATCAAAAGGAAGAGCATCTGTCTTCTCAATTTAACTTCAAACAAGGAGCAACATCTTTTCAGAGTTTTAAAACAACATGAGTGGGATTCGAAGTAGATAGTTCACTTGTTTTATCTCTTCATCTCACAAAATCAACATTTACACCTATCTAGTCAAAGACTGATACTGATACTACAGACTATAGATAATATTATAATTATATGGTAGACTCTATGTTACCTAACTTCCAAAGCAACTAATGGAAATGATCTAGGAAGTACAGGAGACGCTGTGACTAAATTTACTATGGAGTCCCCAGTCCCTCCATAGTACTATCCTCCTAGAAGACCTTGAAAGTGATTGTAAATCAAAGTGAAAGTGAAAGATCGTTTTCTTTTAAGAGCTTCCTTCATTAGCTCAGACATTACATACCTGTTTGAAATGTGAGTCTACATATATTTAAAATAGAGATGAAAGAACGGCTATTAGGAAGACATATATTTGGGCTACCTATTTAATGGCCAATGAAGATAATATATCCATTAGATAGTATTACTATAATACTATCTAATGGAGGTATTATAAATTGTAATCACTGATTTAAGTAGATTAAAGCTGAGATCAAAGACAAACAGACAATCTTTTGAATAACAATTTTAGCAGTAAGGTAGAATTGAATTTTAAAAGGGTACAATCGTTTCATTGTTACTGTAACATAGATCTTAAAAAACCTTGCATTTACAATTGTTTCGTTGACGCATTTCACGAATTAAAATGTCTAGTTTGCTTGATTGATTTATGCCATGTATAGTTGGAAGAATATCAACCAAGGGCGTGATAAAACATTACGCCAAAATGCAATGATTTGTACAGAATAGCTACCAATCATACCATAGAGTTTTAGTACTAGTGCAATAAACTTGAGAGGACTTACCGGGTGCCACAATGGTGTAAATGCAATCAATTCTCGGTAAATTGAAATTTGGGAAATTCGGCGTATGAACGGTGGCATCATGCAAAGAAAACCCATCTCCGATTCCAGTAAGAATCGTCTTGCCAGACATGCATCCTTTCACATCTACTGCTGTCCATTGTATTTCGAAACCACTGAATGTTTCGGAGAAATCCGAATGAAAAACAATGCTGACTTCATTGGAGTTTGACACGTAGTCGAGTCTGTCAAACATTCAAAAATAATTTAGTTGTTTGCACTACAAAATTATAACAGAAACAACTGAACTAATTTATATACTTATACATCGTATGGGTGGTCATATTACGTCATTTCAGACAGTGAGCAGTAAGCATTTCCTTGCTTGTCATTCATGTTTAGTATGCAATCAACTCATGCGTAATGCACCACCGCCTTATTAACAGCGAAGTAACACAAATCATGATAATCTTGCGTTATATAATATCAACAGTTATATTTATTGTAACTACTGTAATCAGTTGAAGAAAGTTGTTTCAAACTACATCAAAAATCATTTGCTGTTCTCCATTCCTACCTGGAGGCATAAGCTACTATACTATACTGTAGATCATTCAATGTCAATTACTTCATGTAAAAACTGTTTCGCTTTATTTGTGGTGAGTCAGGGCAAGACAAAGTTGTTTCACCGTAAAATATAAGCATATTCGGTGAAAACTAACTACTTTATTCATTTGCAAAATAGGCCATCACTGTATAGCATCCCTTTTAGTGGAGTTGTACTTTCTGATTAGCCTGAAAGCTTTTCGGCCTCATAGACGCTATACGATATGATGCTTTTGCGAAATTGATTCTCCAGTAATCTCCAATGAGATTTCCATTACAAATTTTCAGTGCAAATATGTAAACAGAACAAAAGGAAGCAAATGCTACGCCTGGTTGTTGTTTGGTATAGCAGAGCACATATCATAGGTATCGTATATTTGTAGGAGTACCCTACTGTGAAATCCGATTTAAAATACGCACACGTGTAACAAAGTCATAATTAAAAATGTTGTATTAAAAAAATTATTATTAAGTAATTTCAAAAGTATTTTCAAAATATTTGCGTTCAATAATGTTTTTAAATTGCTCGTTATCAGAACGTGTTAATTATATTATTTTTTAGATTCTCCACATTGAAATCTATCAGGAAATAATATTAATGCGTGCTTTAATACATACTGGGATGATAATAATCCCGAGTTTCAATATCTATGCTAACATATACATAGCCTGAGCGTAGCCATAATTTTGTAGTCTGTCTTGATTTGCAGATACGTTTGCTGAATGCATGAGTTGGTTTTACATCAAGACCCCAATAATGTTCAAATACAGAAAAAAAACTGGCTATACACATTTCCGTACATAACGACTGTAATTTGGCCACTATATATTTACGCTATAAGGCAAGCGTAATTGTGTACTCTAAAAGGTTGATCATTAGGCCGACCCAGACAATAACATACTCGCGAACATAAGAAGTGGAAACTTTTAATGATGTAATGACGAAAATCGTGTCATTGGATTGGAGATTTTTTGGCTCAATGCCCCGCTAAGTATACTAGCAGCATTCATAGTAAGGAGGTAATATCAAATTGCGAATAGGAGCGAATGAGTTGACTTTGACTCGCTCTGTCTATATAATACGTACGTAAATGCATCACGATCACGCCAACTTCCAGGAACAAAACAAAAATCCCATTTCTCAATGAAAAAGTAAAGGGCTTGCTTTTGCAAAAATGTCTACCACGAGTCTATTCCTACAACCAACGAAACTTTAGTTCCAAAGTATTAATGAACTAATATAATAATAGTCTGCGCTTACAAAAAAGCTTGGCATCTCAAACAAGAAGAGAGCAGTGAAGATACAGAAATACGGGTCCCTAACTAGAGCATTCTTTTCCGATTCCAACAACTGAATACTAATGCCATATATTTTATGCTTCATTTGCAAAACTCAATTCTTTACAACGAACTACGGATGTACATAATAGTTATACACAAACTTTCAAAAGGAGAAAACAATATATGAATATATCTAGTTGTTTGCATACAGAATTTTATCACATACAGATAACTTTGAAAATTGAAATTACAGGAGCACAGGCCCAATCACTATACCAAGAACAGTCACTATTATTTGAAAAAAACTCGAAGAAGTTTATTTTCCACAATGTGTGCAAAAAGCCAGACAAAATCGCAGGCCATAAACTTTTCTCTCTTGTTTTTTAACTGCCACTAGTCTGAAATAGTTTAAGTATAATGTTTTCTTAAGAGAGGCGAGCCAGACGAGACGGAGACGTAGAAATGAAACTCTCCAAAAATGCTATGTTTATCTAGAGCGAAAGGAGAGAAAACATAGAGGAACAGACAAAAGAGCTTTTTAAGGGTACAACAGGTGAAATCTTGCAAACGTCTGTGGAGTTGGGAGGCAGACCAAAGTATTTAGGTATGTAGCAAAGTTGAACAAAAAGGAGAGAACTTACTTTGCCAAATCCTGTGCTTGATACGATCCACAAAAGCGAGTAGAATTCCGTGTTTTTCGATCGATAATTTCAACAAAGTCGTACAGACAATCTTCTTGAGCTTCTACATCAAGATGCAGGAAGCGGACCACGATTTGTGTGCCCTGTGGAGAGATTAGAAGGCTGCCGTAGTTTAAATTGTTGTAGTAATTAGATGGATAATTGATCGAGCTCAGCTTTCCACCCGTCCCAGAGTAAGTTCGATTCAGAGCATGATGCATTTCTGTAGAAAACCATAAAATTAATTCCTTATAACGAGCTTTTCTTAGGTAGTTAGTGTTGTAATTTCCGGTATAAATACTGATCCACGATCCACTTTATCTGTACCCACTTTATTAAGAATAATTTAGTTAATTTACACTGCAATTATGCTATGCAGACAGCCCTTAGCAAGCACCTGCCATGTAATTAGTACTCTCTAATTTCAGGGATTTATCATCAGCACACTTCTGCAGATTAGAAGGAAATAATTTATTCAGAAACCCATACGCGGAGTTACGGATGTAAGTAGGTACTTGGAAGACTCGTCAAATTCACACACATAACCGAATTCTATACATTGCATATAATATTATACCAAACTAAGATGGCATTTTGTCGTCTCGGTTCCCGATGACTATTCTTTTCTGAGTCATGATGGTATGATAACAGTCATACATCTATAGACTCCTTTTATCCTACTATTATTAGAGATTTGCTGTAGACTAATAATAATTAATAATCCATAGTAAACCAGTGCAAGTAATTCAATACAACGGTTGAAGATCAATAGAACAACTAAGATGTTTTTTACAAGAGCTTGCGTCTAGTATCTCATTGTTTTGTAAATTGTAATAATAAAGAATAACGTTTATAACATTTTAGGCAGTTTGCATTGTAAAATTTTTGACAAGATCCACAACAGCAACCGTAACTGGTGTGAAAACAACAACCGTTTAGCACAGAATATATTTGGGATAAATAAAATGGATCAAGGAGCTATAATGAGGGACTCCAATTTAAATTACAGGGTCTGTATGAGGATAAATCTCGTAGTAATGACGCTCGTCGTGGTTTGTCAACAATAATACGCAATTATAGTAGTTTCCTGCGGACGGACAGCATGTAATAAACTGTTGTAAACAGAGTAGCAATGTAGCGGTTATATATTTACGAAAACAAAATTTAAAAAAGTTGAATTTTAAGAAAAGTGGGAGGGTGGGTCCATATTGTAGATTTTTCTGGATTTTGTTATTGAGAGGACACACGACTCAATACTGAAAACGCAATTCAAAAAAGTAGACTACAAATATGAAAATAATGGGCTCAGATCGCTCAGATAGATAGATACATAGATACATATATACACAGACAGAACTTCAAGGCATTCCCATAATGTAGCAACCGCTACATAATAATCAGTTTACACATTACATAAGTTATCTGATTCAACTTTAATGCAAATATTGCGATGGATGATCATTATCTTATCATCTGTATGCGGGAAAAGAGGAAGTACGCCAAATGACGAAGTTTTTCATTTTTGCTTTGATCTATTACTTTTCAATGTAGACTGCTACAAAGTTGCATCATCAAAAAATTTCCTTTGAAATTCTCTTTATTCACCACCTTATAACCTTATTTTCAATATGAACTCATAGATAATAATAATGTACGAAAACTTCAATTTATCTAGTAAATGTTTTCTATAGATCAAACTTTCCATTCAGCACTGCCTCAGCCTGCTCTACTGATATATTTCAAAAGTATTTGACTTAACCGCGATTTATCTTCATTTCTTAGAAAGAGGTATTAAAATAACCCATGAGAAAGTAAATTCCAATGTAATGGGAGGATCTGTTATGCTTAGTTTAATCCCCATCCGCAATTAAGTAAGAGACTTGATTGATTCAATGCGAATGGATAAAATAAAAATCAGAAAGGCAAAGACAATTGTTATTTTGTGGTTTAAGGCCAAAAATTGATGATACTAGCATTAACACCTGTTTCCAATAATAACTACATACAATAACATCTACCTACTCTCTCGGCAGGCTTTCCTTTTTGGAAATGAAGCGAGACCAAGATTTTTGATTCGAACACTCCGTAATATTATTATGCTCTTGTGTCATGAAGCAAAAATTTATTTGTGGTTCCACACTGCTCAGCGTTAAGTGTTTTCAAAAATGTGCACGAAATATGCAAAAGTGTTGTGCGATAATTGACCATTACAGGTAAATTGTACTTATAATATCAGCCAATTCCATATCCATCTGTTGCAATGAAGCATAGAGAGGTCTTGCATGATAATGTGTCAATTATAAATGTAATATGAAAGATAATAACTGCTTACGATGCCAATTATTTGAAATTATTTGGATAAAATGATAGTAAAGTAGAAAATCGCGTTTTAAAGTTGTTTAACAAATTAATTCGAAAATTTATAATCAGATATTTTTTAAGTTTTAGATTGTCTTGAACATCACTGAATTTAATTTGGGCCGAAAAAAGTAGAGGTTAAAAAAGTTGCAATTAAAATGGATTTGTAGTTGAGCAGGAATCGAACCCCCGATTTCCACTCTTGGAGTCGGACGCTTTTACCACCAAGCCAAGCTGGTACACTTTTCAGCTTGGCTTAGTGGTTAACGCGTCTGACTCCCTATCGGAAGTCAAAGATTCGATTCCTGCCAGAGTTCTCAGGTACTTTTTTATGGGGATTACGCAATGTTATTATGTAAGGTGGACTAAAACGTCCGAAAATGCTGGCCAAAGTTGGACCTTAATTTGTTTTCGTTTTTAATAAATTTTTTTGGCTAATATGCAAGTTTTTAAATCTCATTTTGACTTATCATGAAGTCAGAAGTACAATATTATTATGAAACATAAAACAGCATACTATATTTAACGTTGTATTAAACTGGGACAACAATAAAACGGTTAAACTTTCCCTATGCACTTCATTCATCGTTTCAATTCATCGGTCTTTTTGCAGTAGTTCTTTCTGTGTAAGCTGTCTATTGACCTGGTGTCGTCTCAAGATATATCAGTATGATAGTAATCTAAAATTTAAATACGTGTGATGTGTGGGGCTTCTCCCACCGTCGCGTCCTCTGAACTTCCTTAAAAGTAGGCTATGTGTTTAAGAACGCATATTGATTACATGGGTCTAGGCCAGTTCCAATGTTTTATTCTCATCAACCATATTGTAACTTGAAAATTATATTATTTCGAATTCGAATCAATCCACTTAGATTTATATGCCATAAAACTTGCAGCAGCGCAGTGGCTCAAGGCAAGAAAAATAATTGAAAGTTACTGAAGCACAAAGACAGGAATTACCATATTGCCCTATCACATAAATCCCTCATACGAATTATCCTTTCACTGATATAAATATGCACCGCCAGTAGGGAAGGCTAGCTAAACCGAAAAAGTTTGGGAGGCAAGATTATGAAGATGTTTGACTGACTACCTGAGTACTCCTTTGAAGAGACGTGCTTTCACAACTGGCACGCGCTATCAAACCACCTAAATAATATTGTATGTACCATATACGTACAAGTGAAGTACGTTTAGGGGTAGATTTGCAATTTACAATAGACATGACCTTCGCCAGTAGCTAATTCAATCTGCGATTGTCATCATACTTTCCTTTCCCCTAAGGAAAGGAAACATTCCACAGATAAAAGTGACATCAATATCAAACATTTGTGTGCCATCCATTCCTATTTGTACTACACAAATTCATTTATGAGACTGCATTCGCAATGTTGGAGACAGTCCTCGGATCTATTTACCACACACAATTACTCCTGATACCATTATCTGCGTTTTCCATTGAAATTGGCACGCTTTGTCAGGTTCCCGTCGAGAGAAAAAATACGTTGCAGAAGGAAATGTAGTAATCTTAAATGACAAAAGTAACACACAAAGTAACTACAGCTTCGTGCTTAGTAAAATAACCTTTAGCTGATTTCAATAGAATAGCTTACTGATACCAACAATCAGTTGTATACGCGTAGAATTCTTTAGTTATGCATATATATAATGCAACTGTATATATGAGACTATGATGCAGCATTATATATTTGTTCAGTGCACAACTTAGCTGCATACAAAATAAATATGGCTATACAAGTAATACCCGCCACAGACACAAGTAAATAACCGAGTCTTTTAATGCCAATATAATACTCAATATACACTAGTGCTAGAATCGCTTACTTTCAAGTAGTATGCATGTGAAGGGCATGTTCCGTAGGTACAGAGCGACCTTAAATGCAGGTGCCTGAATGTGAGTTGATCTTTTATTGATGATGTTAATTGGCTTTAAATAAAACAGAGTAAATAAACAAACGGGACTCTCTTACCTTGAGTATTTTTCTTGCATATGTATCCGGAGTTCTGACTGCATTCGGAAAGCCTCCATGCAAAATCCCCCTTGCTGACTGAGTCGTGCCAATAAATACTTAGACAGCGCCAATCTGATATCGTTTGCAAGTCTGACGGGTGAAAAGCTGCAAACATAAAAAAGAACTTTGCATAATTCTGGAAACATTAAAGGAATCGAAACTGCGAAAATGTTCGCTCTTGAATTCATGGATCTCTCGTTAACCTCAAAAGAGCTACTAGAGTATGCCTAATACATACATCGATAGACAACCTTTCACCTAAGCTAGACCTGCCATGTTTATAATAGGAATTTTATTTAAAGTCAAAGGTTCGGATTATACAGTGTTTATTGACTCGACGTCAATCGTAATCACCGTATAAACCAGCTAGGTTCTTTAATCTCAATTTAGCAGCTCTTTAACTTCTGTCATAATACAGAAATGAAAATTTGGCTTAAAATTTTTCATTTAGTGGATAAAGTCTATGCAAAATGCAAGAACTTATCATTGCTGCCTGACAGAGAAGTACTTTAATATTTAAACGTACCGAGTACGAAATGAAACGAACTAAATATTTTATACTCTGCCACTTTCCACCGCAGAGTTAATACTTTAATACAGGTAGGTATGCGTAAATCTAGAGTACACAGTACATCGTGCTAATGTGCAGGCAAATATTTGACTCTTTATTTTCATAAGAAAACCGTTCTTCTTGAAGCCTGATTTCTAATCTTTTGCAATGTCGAAAACACATTTTATAAAGTGTCTAACCTTAGGTATAGATTCAGAAATTCAGACCGAGACCGATGACCTAACCTAAAAACATGCCTGGCCTAGCCATGATAATTGACAGTCTAGTCTAACAAACTTTTACCTACTTTTTTTAAGCAGTCTTAGAATGTATTTACTTAATCTACTTACACATAGCCTAGTAGTAGTAGCTGCTCACATCACCCTACAACACATACATGCATTTGCAATAATACAGTCTCGTCTAGCCTGCATTGAGATATTTATATTGCTTTTGAAAGCCTAACAATATCACAGCAGAATCACAAGAGATCACGTTATAGTTATACATATACTGCCAAATAGTCACAACGACATGTATAAGCGTTGCCACTGTCCTGATATGTAAGGACTTATAAACGAGACAACCAACTCCAGGAAAATAAAAAAAACCAAACTTGTGAGGTTTTAGGTTACCTACCTATCTCGACTAGAATTTTCCTTGTACAGGAAGAGAGGAAAATAATCGAACGTTTTACTGTAATGTCCACTTAGGTACAGAGTAGGAAAATACGACAGAATAAAGGAATGAGTTTTATGGATATTGTCGATCTCCTTCTACATCCTAAAAGGAATTGTATTACACTTTGGAACAGATTAAGATAGTTTTGAAGAGACTTAATGCTTTCTCTACTGCAGCACATCGACAGTAGGCACTTTTTCTTTTCTTTGTGCAATCCTAAGAATGGTAAACAGTAAAACAACGTACTGTCGAGGGAAATTTATCTGAAGAACTATCAGACCAGGAAGAGTCTTCCGCAAGAGTTAGTACTTCAATTATGGTCTAGCATTGTTTTGGATTCCATACAATATATATGTAGGAAAATATAGCTAAGGCTATGTGGACACTTGAACATCAACTAGTCCACAGTGCCGACACCCGACCACAACTAGCAACTAAATTTTGAAGAAGCAGTTAGAATTAGATTTCAAAACCGATGCGAGAAATAAGAAAGTTAACTTGCGCAAAAAAACGAATTAGTGCAGAAAATCATTTTGCTGCATAATTCTTTTTAAACCAAAACAATTCTCCGATGCATATAATTTATGTAATCCATTTCCAGATCAGGAAAAAAATCCTACAGTTTACATTTAACCCTCAGATATACTAACTGCCACTTCCAATTATTTCTATTATTATTCTCACATTTAGCAATTGAGCATAGTTTTCTAGTCAGTCTACAAAAACTTGCATCGAGAGAAAAAGAAATCCTTCCTTCTTAGATAAGAACACTGAACAGTTCACGTCAGTTATCTCCACAGCGGTTTTTTTATTTTCCCCGTCTAACATTGTATGAAACTTTCATCAAGCTTTCGCCTGCCTATTTGATTTTCCTGTGGTGAAAGTTCAGGGCATAGCTTTTCATGTGCATTATTACAACAGCTACGGCGAATACTTCAAATCAGGGTACTTATGATCTGAGTTGCTCTGATCAGAAAGACTAGGTTTACAAATAGGAAAGCAGTACAGCTAGTCATAGCAGAGTAGAAGAAGTAGAGTAGAGAGTAGAACATGATATTATCGAACAGTGTCTGCGTTAGGTAGTACAGTAGAAAATAATAGGCACTAAACAGAAGAACACTAAATAAATTGTAGCCCAAAGTACATACATTCACTTATCTGGCTACAAGAGAAACATGAGGTTCTTCTCTAAGGATCACTTGGCTATTGTTTCTCTACAGACAGTCATAATATTAGGCAGAGATAAATATAAAGCGACGAAAACAACGTACCTGAGAAATTGAACGGCATCTGGTCATCCCATACTAACTGGCTACGTTCGTCGATAGAACCTCCCAGCCAGTAATGTGACTTTTTATCGTAGTCAGGAGCAGAAACAAGATTGCTTGTGAGGAAATGCCATTCGTCCAATGACACGACGCTTGCCAAGTTACCCTACAAAAATAACACAGATAATGTAATGCAGCTTAGTGCAATTCTATTTACTCCACTCTTCATTCAGACACACAAAAACAGTTTATTTTGGTTAGGGCGAAAGTAGGAATGAAAGAATGAGGATGCAGCAATACATACTAATTACCATCATTTTCTATTTGGTTCGATTCTAAGCCAACCAACCTATTTACTTCAACATAGCTCCACATTTTTTACTATTTTGTTAATGAGATTCAATTAATTAAACTATATCTCCGTATATATATAGAATATAACTATCTGTCTATAGTTTCTTTCACTTTCAGTTCCTTAGCGTAAAAAAGAGCTTGCCAAGTACTTGTGGCCCGTGTTATTTGTTTTTTATTCAAATCAAAACAAACGCTTTCCTTCCCTTAAGTATAGGAAAGGGAATTCCCACCATCCATCCCACAATCCCACCCACTCTACTTCACTTTTCCTATTATATATCTCATTAAACTAGAATGTAGGACCCAACCAAAGGAAAGGGATTAAAAATTGGAGTGGCTTACAGAGTAAACCATTCATTGATGCGGAAGAAAGAGAGAGAGAGAGAGCACTTAAAATCATCTCAATGATGTGGGAATACGAACCAATTGCAATAGGATTAGTGGAAACTCCAAGTCGTCGTTTTGCCATCATTTGTGCTTTTAGCTTTAACATAAATTTTTTGTCTGCAAGAAAAA
>JAAAYG020021291.1:35099-56473 GCA_009936455.2 Tomocerus minor
TAGTATCAGTCTTCTAACACAATGGCATACATACGTACGGTACACGTAAAAGTCTAATACATACTTTTACACAATTTTTTTTTCGTTTTATTTTATTTCTTCTTCTCTTTTCACTATATACGAATGAAGAAAGATCAAAATAAATTCAGTTAAAGTAAAACGAGTGCTTTTTTCTGTTTTCTCAGGACGGGACTTTTGCCAAAAAGGCAACCCTCACATAACCCCGAACGATTCCATTTGTAATTTATACCCAGTGCTATAATAATTTCCTGTACTAGACTAGAATCCACTAAATGTAGCTAAGATAATAATATAGAAGTCTGCTTACGTAACTAACGGACCCATTCAACTTCAACGCTCCATAAATCTCGCAGGTTTTTTGAGCCCAGTTAACAGAGTTTTCTGTGCTCTAGTCACAGAAACTCAAATAGCAGCATAATGTTTAACAGTACATGCTACAATTATAATTCTTAGTACAAACATATTGAAATACTATAGGCAATACGTAATCCTAAAATATTTACTTAGTGGAAGTTGCTGTATGGGCCATGAGGATTATTATAGAGAGAAATAACTACATACTATTGTAAGTATTATGACTAAAAGGAAACCCCATGAAAGAAAAACATTTTGTCTAGACAAAGCCCATGCACATTCATCCACATAATATTAAGGAGAAAAGCACACATTGAATGTTAGTTACATTACTACTGCAAAGGAATTGTTACAGGTTCTCTAGAGATTCGTAAAAATAACTGTATGTATGTGTATAACGGATTAATATAAGAATTACCGACGTTATTTATTATTCCTTTGAATGCATTCGTGCCTAACAGTTAACCCCGTATGGATGGACAATTGGCATATTTCTCTTATAACAGCATCCGACTCAAAGAGTTGCCATTAAGCCTGCCAGCCTACCTACTTCAACTATTTACCCTCCACTTTGCCAAGTCCGAACAGAATAAAGCAAATGTAGGAAAACGCATTGTTTGTTTGAGAGTGCACAGACAAAAAAAAATCTCCCGTCCTATCCCATTCTGCAGTCATTTCCACTTATTGTTTGTCTTCTGAGATCTGCTCGTCCTGCTCTTGTCCCAGTCGAGGACAGGCTACTAAAACAAATTCCCCGTTGTTTATGTATTCCTTATCTAGAATAATAAATAAATAGAGGGAAAGTAGGGAAAGTAGGGAAAAGAGAGACTGCTACTTCACTTTCTCTTACAAATGGCCTTACCTCCTTTCTTTCCTTCTCTCCTACTAACAGAAAATTCCGAGCATTTCAATTTGGGACTTGTCAACGAAGATACCAGCAGGGATATCTCAACTATTTACGACTTTCCATCTTTTCTGATACAGTGTGTTGTTCGAAGGGACACTGGCAACTCCTTCTCTTCTTTTACCCGATCTACACTAATATTAATACTTCAGAAGACCACACTAAGAATAGGAAAAATAACTAGTACACTTCACTTTAATTTGCTATATTCCTTACTCTTTTGATCTTAGCCCCAAACCTGTTCGACAGACGCAATTAGTAACCATCTTTCTTGTCATGAGAGTGAGTTGTTGGAAAGTCAGATGGGAGCTAAATTAATATGCACATTGCAAAATGCAAATTGATCAACTTTTGGCTGCCTTATGGTATCATTTGCACAATACTACGCCATTTCATTTGTAGAGGATTAGCATTTCTGAATCCCAAAAGTATGTTTCAAAAGCAAACACCTTGAGCATATATGAAATTGTAACGAAATTTAGCACTCAGCATTAAAGGTTTAGCTCACGAATACGTAAGTCTGAAAAATAATGAGTCTGCCTTGCAATTCAACTGCAAAAATGTTCTTCTAAAACCCAGAAGATTACAAGAACTAAAGAGAAAGTAAAAGCAGCAATGATGGGTATTAATGTGCTTAGCCAACCACACACAAAACACAGCCACTACAAAGATGTCTAACCATACTTTATGATACTTCATTTATAAAAGGAACGCACGTAATCGTGCAATGGTAGCAATTGAGAATCCAAACAGTAAATATTTAATTTCAGGATTATGATGCTTGTATCATGCATGGATTATGGATGCATGAATAGAAACAATATCTATAAATACATCAGTTGCAGCACAATTTTGTGTCATCTTTCTATTATTTTTAAAAGACAATTTTCTGTTGGATTTATGCTGGACTAAATCATGAAAATGTGACCAAAGATTTTTATGATTATTTCTACAATATTTAGTCAGTATTATAGAAAATGAGGTACATGTTCCTATAATACCTTTTTAACTTCGGCTCTACACAGTACTAATAGAGAGGTTCCTATTCCTATACTTACTACGACATGTTTTTCCCGAAAAGCTCAACATAGTCCTACTTCAAGGCTTCTTACGATTGTAATTGACATGACACAAGAAAACCTTTTGCCAAAAGTGAGCAGAGCTAGGGAACTTCACATAGTTAGTATATTGTGATGTGAATGTTCCTTTATGATTTAGTGTTCTCGAATCGATTTCCCCCCTTTTAGGCCATTATATCAAATATTAATCATTGGTTTTGCGTGCTTGGTTTTCAAATTGCTTTCCATTCTTCCACTTTGTGTGGGTTTTAGAAAGGAGCATGAATGCATGTAAAGCCTTACATAATACCTCTTGTGTTCACTAAGTTCTTTTTGGATGGGTTTAAAATTTTGTGATGGCTTTGGGAGTTGGGAGAATATTTAGGAACATTACATACAAAGTAAATGGGCTTAGAGGTACACATTATTACAATGCGGTTTGATATAGTTGTACACGACCTTCTTTAACCTACAGCCTTTTTGTACAAGTTTAGAAATTTAAAAGTTTTTCTGCAACTAATACTTCTACACAGGTGTTATTAAACAAGACGGAACCACAACTACTACATTAAAAGTTAATTGGTAATATATCAAACAAGCGCCACATTTATGAAATACACATATGTGACATGATTCTCTTTGAAATTCTAAATAGTGCACCATAGCACAGGATCCTTCTTTAACCCGGCCACTAAGTGGCAGATATTCTTCAAAGGCTACTACGTACAATAAATATTGCAAAAGACATCAGATCTAACACATGAAGATTTTAGACGACATCCACAACAATCTTGACAATAATTCTCAACAACAATGTCACCTTGTTGAAAACAAGTGTATCGACTTATGATATAGATGCTCTACATAGCCATAGCCATATGTAGCCTAAAGAATTACAGCAGACATAATATTATTATCTATATCACTCGCAATTTTGATATTCATTTCAGTGCAATGTAAAAAGAGTGGTTCCTCCTAGTACACTTTCTTTACGCAATCATAAAAATGTCCTAGAAAATGTTATTCGGTTACAAAGGGAAAGTCCTAGTTACTAGTTCACCCGAAAGCATTATTTCTGCACCGCTGACTGTCACATTGAATACAACAGAATGTACATGAAACTCTTAAATAAAACATCGAGCATCACTTCGTCTTCCAGTCAGATCTTCGTTTCCATTCTTTCCCTTAAGAGATAGTAAATATGGCACATAATATATTTCATACATAAGTGCATGTAAGTACTCTATAGTGACAAAAAGTATTCCGCTGAATTCTGTTCATTGTAAAATAGAAAAGAAGAAATTCTATTCTAAATTCTCCTTATTGTCAGTCGACTGTGAAAATTGAATGCCTGCTGTACATGACGCTCTTTTCTTCTTTACCCCAATATTCAAAAAACTAGAAACATTTTGCGCAGGTATACATTGTACCTACATGTACAAAGCATTGCTTAGAGCTTTATTATGCCGGAAGAAAGCCGAAGTCCTAAGTATTGTGCATACCTTTTTGAAACTTTTTGAACCCTTCCACCAATAGGGGTTTCCCCAGATTTTCTAGTTAGAGAGACAAAACATTTACCACCTTTCTTCCGCAAACTTTCACAGTAGATGGTCTGTAATCTTCCATTCTAAAATGATTTATTCCTTTCGCTGTAGCGGATTTAGCTGATTTTATTTAGTTATCCAAAAATAATTAAATATCCCTACATCATCGATTTGACAGATTTATGTACTTGTCCAGAACAATATCTCCCAGTTTATACAGAATATTACATTAATCATTAGCTCTAAGAGTGATAATATGGTCCCACTCTACGGGTGTTCCCTATCATTAAATACTGTCACAGCGAACACTGTCGCACACAATTATAATATTTATAAAAGGTTTATATTCTAATTGTTAGTACAAATGTTCCAATTGAGTAGGTACAGAAATCATCATGATAAAATAATAATAATGACATAAAGTAATTCTCTATTTATTACTACTTTCGAAAGAACAACACAGGACAAATAATCTCAATAACTAGGTTATTTTTTCGAATTGTCAAAGATTTTGTTGGCTTATCTAAATTACGAACTTGACTTCATTTAATGAAATTATGCTCCATTGCTCCAACAAAAAGAAGAGCTGTCAGTAAAAAAAACAAAGCTGAACAAAAAATATCGTTCACAAAGACACACTACAATACAATACTATACAAAAATCAATTAGAATATTTTTAGTAGTGTTTTACAGGCAGCAGAATGGCAGAATCACTCTATCAGCGATGGAGCGTATTTGTTTTGCACAAAGCGGGTGAATTTTTGTGACGTACGAAAACAAAATCCTTACTGTTATTGTAATTAGGTTAAGGTTACAGCTATAATGTTACACTTCAGTTACAATTTTCGGAATTATCTTCCGTGAAAGCATTTTATTACAAAACATAGCTTTTGAAAGTCATTCATTATGCAAACTACTAAGAGTGCTAATAAAACTGTAGGATTAAGTACCATTCTCTGTATATATAGGATTAAGCTCTCTTACGAGTCATTCGCCCGCAGGAGCCCTTCCATGTAATTAATTCAGTATACCATCACCATTATTCACCATTTATATTTTTGAAGATAAAATTGCGATTGCTACAAACGCCTGGTTTTATGCAATCAATTATCCAGTGAACGCCGTTTCCGGCATATAAATGATTTGTGTTGAATTCACTTGTCAGTTACGCATAGTTTGCGTTACATTTGATATACTAAAATCTGTATTTCTCAAAACGGTTCCTTCCGCGGTGCACCAACTGATAGTAGGAGTTCTATGAAATACTTCATTATTATAATAGATCAACATAACACCCTCTCCAGGTCTAAGTTTCAAACAAAGTAAATAAAGTGACTGCTGAACTGCTGACGGTACACGGTTTTACTTTTACAGTAAATCTGTATATTCGATTCAAACAATGCTAATGAATGAGAGATTACGAAATGCCGATACGTATTATAAATGAAAGCCAAAAACAGCAGTTTCTCTTTAACCCGAGGTCATCCCATGGCATTCTAAAATCCTAATTTATAGTCAACATTATGTATATTCCTATTATTGTTTATCACTAAAAGACAAAATCGACCGAAAAAATCTTGCTTCTGCAGGAAAAAAACCCCAAAACTACGAAACAATTACTTGTCAGATAATAAGTATTTATAGTACAAAATGCAACCTGAGAGTTTCTAGAGTTCTCATTGAATTTCATTACAAAGCAAGAATTTCTATTAAATGTAGACATGCAAGCCAAATACAGGTAGAAGGTAGAAGAGACGTAGTATGTCCCCAAACCAAGATATTAATACTGTGGTTGCCGTTTCTTCCAAAATGTCTACGTTTCTGTCGTTGACTATAATCAAACAATATTTATTTCTCAAAGAATTCTTCGGCCATAATTGCATAATATGCTTTAACGGCAGAATGCGACAAGACATGTCAATGTCTCGTTTCGTGAGAGAAAACAGCAAGGCTTTTAGAAAACTTGTTCAACTCATAAATATTTATTTTGCAGAAGTACCTTCATATTATCTAATTTGGCTTCGGTGTTCTTAGGCGCCTGCCTTTCTGAGCTTTTATGTCTAGGGCTAGCAAGCTACAATCTCAAACTAACAAAATCAAAATATTATATGAATACTTTAAAGTTCGGCTTGCCACTTACGGCAAACTTTCTACATTAGCTATGCAAATAACTAACAGGTAACATAAAAGAGATAGACTATAATATAAATGCTACCCGGAATCCCCAACTCAAGACAAACAACTCATCAGCAATCGCTTATGCATGTTGGGCAATTAGTGTTAAAGGTAATGATACACTTCACTCTACATCTTAAAATCTGTTGTTTCGAAATGCAGACAAAGCACAAACAAAGCGTTCAAAAAAATAACCTTGTAGCGTATACTTAATAGGATTCTTTGTCGGTGCACATTTTCTAGTACGACAATAATAGCAAAATGAGAAAAGCATTCTAGCAAAGCCAAATTAATGTCATTGAAGGACAAAACCCTTCTCTTCTAAGCACTTCAAACAAAAAACTTTTGATACTTTTATTATTACCAAATAAAAATTGCTCATACTCCTGCTGCCACGTAATGAAATTATTTCCAAATCCATCTATGTGCTCACTATTCCTTACACATGATATATTTTTGCGAATTCCTGTTCTATGTTTTGCAATGTTAAGCAATACAATATAAAAAGGCTACTTATATTCGATTGAAGCACAATGACATTGTCTAAGCACTCAAATGAAAAGTATTATATGGGATAAATGACAGCCAATATCTAAGAAAGAAAACTATGTTTACAATGCAAAATGACAACAGTTTCAATTTTTGACAATTTTTTCAGCGAGAAGTTCAAGAAAATGTCAGTATTAACAAGATTTATGGCAGAAGCTTAATCGAAACTCTTTCTGCGAACAAACCTACCTACACTTATAATAATTGGCCCTCATTGTATATTTATGTTATAAAGCACCTCTATACCCTGGCTGTTCTATATTTATGACCACTCTGAAAGCCTTATTTATAACCTCATCATTCTACCCATTAATACGAAATAAATAAATGATTATTGCAAAATTCGATTTAGGTTGTAATGTTGACTTTGTTGACCACACACAACATGACTATACAACTATTAATTTAATAAGAATCAAATTCCATATGCCCATACTTGTGAAAACCCTCCTGTATATTCCAGAATCTGTACTTTCGCTTGAGAACTTTTCATTGATTTGGCAATACTATGCAATTACTTCGCATTGAAGAATTGAGAAATCAAAGTTCAATATCAGGATTTACAAAAGCTTTTCCAACTAAAGAATTACGCAACAATTTTTTTTTCAAAATGTAAACTTTCAGCACAATTTCTCATTATTTTTACGTACTGACGAGTTACCTTAATTACCTACCCATAAGACTGTACCTATGTTTACTTGCTAACGCTATTTACTCTAGAACAAGAAATAAATAAAATCGCTTTAGGGCCGTCAATAATCGGTTGTCGAGGTTTGGCTTTTGATTTATTATTCAGTTTCAGTTTCCTCTAGCTTTAAATTTTATGTAAACCTAGTACTATTGTACATTTATCTCAAGTCAGAATCTCAGCTTTCAGCAATGCAATTCTCTTATTACTATCTGCTTCCGTTCTGAGTTATTAGCATGCACTTTTAAGGCTATCCCTGAATGTATTGTATTTAGTACTACTACAAGCTTCATATTATTAGCCAAGAACATTTTTTCCGATTCCGAACACAATACCAAACTTAGTGAAACGAAAGTGGAAAAAAGGTAGTTTTAGTATCATGCAAAGAAAATTGAAACGTCCCATTTCACCATAGCATATATAATACAGACAATCTCAAAGAATATGAAAGTCCCGCTTCGCATGGCTATAGAACTCCTACTCCCATTTACGTAGGCGTTATCAAAAGTGTTAAAGGGGAGGGCAGTTACTGCGCTCCTCGGATTGGACGGCTCAGTAACCGACACGTGACGGCCAATGGAAATCGCAGAGTAACTGGAGCGCGGAGATACGAGCAAGCAGAGAGTAAACAAATGCATATGAGCCCAATCTCAACTATTTCACTAGTCTTACACAGTGCAAGGATATCTGGCAAAAAGCTGTAGGTACGTATAAAAGCCTTTTGTGCGAGTTCTCGTGCTCTCTGGACAATCTAATGCATTATTTTTCGCCCCCTAAATTTTCCCTTCCTGATCAGCCATTGGTTGTTTGGTTTTCTCCTGAGCCATTCAGTGCCACGGCTGAAATGAATAGGGGAGGAGGAAGAGAGGGAATGAAGTAAACCGCATCATGTTTCTCCCTAGCCACATCAGATACAGGTCGCGGTTTCTGTGGTTCTACTTTCACTCAATTGCCCTACAGTTGTAGGCAGGCAGGGAATGTCGATTTCTGCCGACACTTTTAGTGCATGATCAGCACTCAAAAAGTTTCCAGGATCTTTCTTTCCGATTGACCATCAATTAGAAACTTTTGACCAGAAGGTCTAATGGCTTGACTCTCTGTAGAATGCACATGCACAATCCTTTTGTAACAAAATACTAATACCTAACTTGTAATAATTATAATATGTGTGTGCGCATATTGTATGACAAGTGGTTTTCATTAGATTAATGACACTAGTCGGAAGCATTCCACAAATTAGAGTGCACGTGTGTGTTATGCATACAAGTGAAAGTGAAATATAATAAAAGACTTCCCGCAAGTTATTATTATATGGAAACACTGCATGAAGTAACAGTCACAGAAAGACACATCGCTTTGAACATGCACATAAATATATACTACACGTCATGTGGAACTTGCCTTTCGTTTGCGATCTTCCATTTTGCAAGTTTTCATTACAACAATTTTCTCATTTTACCAATAGTATATGTGTGCTTTAGGATAAAGGGATTTTGTGATTTCGCAATTAAATAAATTGAAGTAGAAAAAAGGATGTACAAGAAGAAACCAAAAAGGAGAGATGTGTTGCCAGTACTCAGGGCTACTCATACTCACACTATGCGGGTAACCAGCAGAGTTTGTGCAACTAAATTCTGTCTGAAGAGCAAGAGCGTATATTTTCGGCGAGTGTTTTACTTGATGCAGGACAGTGGGTCGGAAGAGCAACCAGTTGCTTTCTCAAAGAAAGTCAACATTTTTCATGACTTTCTTCCTTTACTTTCTTTTGGTTCAGTACATAGTTGATTCCCCGCAACAATATTATCCACTCAAGAAAGTAGTATTTATAAGCAATGGTGGTTGGTGGTGCAAGTGTAGAAATATAAGTAGAGTTGCAAGCACAGGGATATAATAGGATCAGTGAGTGCAAATAAAAGAGTTCCGTTCGGACATTCTTCGTAATAAATTACACATTGAGCCATCTTTTACTTTCTTCCACCTGAAAGAGAAAGCCTTTGATTGTATTATGTTTCTCTCCCTGCCTTTTCTTGCCCTATAACATTATATATATATATGTTTTCAGTCTCAAGCAAATAACTAGGTGCTATATGGATTTTACGAACTCAAATATTAGCTATACATATAAACAACTCCCCATGTACAGCCCAGGCCGCAAGAGAAAAAAGTTTATTGATTTTTTCCTGTTATAACCAGAGCAATTCCCCATTTTCGGCAACCTGACAAGTGATGAGCTTCTATTGGCTTATAGAAGCCCGCACTAAATTCACTAATCTTTATTGCACGAGTCTGCCCATAGTTTTATGCTTACCTGTACATGAAAGTTTGCATTAAAGTAATAAATTGATGAAATGACCCGGGTAAAATAAACAACCATAAACACTCCGTGTTTGTCATTCTTTGTCCTAAAACTCCTACAGAACCTCTAACAAAAGCAATAAATATACCAACTTAACATTATAAATAAAGTACGCACATAAACAGTTAAGCAGAATTATTTATGGGACTGCCGTTTATTTGCGTGTTAGTACGATTACCACATATACGTCAGAATTTTACATTCAGAAAAATCCAGTTTCCTTGAATTTTGCTTTTCTTGAACACTTATCGTAATTTACTGCAGCAGCACAAACACTGTCAAACACGATGTAACCATATATTTTATTTTTCGTCTGGCCTGCCAAATTGATTGGACAAGAATACTTTAAATATAAATCATTCATGATGGATAGAACCGTGTTAAACTTCTAAATATTTAACTAGCAAACGCATGTCTCTGAACGTTAAACAGCTTTTATTCCCAGAAGATATATTAGGCCCATTTTAAAACTTTAGTCAATCAAAAGCAAAAGTTTGCAACTGATATACTACAGATGAATCTTGTTTCAACTTAGTAAAACCACAATATCTACCAGCCAACAGTAACCATTCTAACCATGTCGCATAAAACACAATTTAGCTAAGTAGGTATTTTGTCTTTCCTGCATTTTTTAAATGTATAACCTTCGAAATCCTATGTACACGTAATAAACGTAGTGGTTGCGCAAGGAAGAGCCATTAGCTGATGAGCTACTTGTATAAATGCAACTGACGGATAACGGTTTGCCATAAGCTTACAGCAAATTAACCAGGTAAATGTCAAAGTTGCTTCGAAAAAGGGTTTACATTGATATTACAGAAAATGGAATGCCCCAGGTAGGTCTACTTTGCTCTACTCTACAGTCTACACTATATGAGTATATGAGCAGAATAGTTTTCAGTATTTTGCAATAATAAAATATAAGCACAACTCGTAAAACAGTCACATAATATTACCTAAGTTTATGGGAAGTTAGTAGTTTTTAAAGGCTCTTACCTTTCTCGATCCAAACTTTGGCTTTAAATCCGGAAAAGTGATGAGAAAAATCAGATTCAAACTTAAAGTGGAGCAGAGTGGAAGTAGCTGAAGAGGCTTTCGTGAAACGGAGAAGTTTGAGTCTTTTATTCCAATCACCACACATTCGCCGAGAGATTTTATTCGGCACATTTTTATTTTCCACTTCACCAGATTGGCTCGTTTCGAAAATTTCCAACGAATCATATTTACAGCTAAAACACATTGAAATAAAAAGACATTAGTTCATGTTCAACCCAAAAACCAAAGGAATACGAGACGAAATTGTTGATAGAATGTAAAAACTAGAACATACACATATCATATTACCTATCATATTCATGCCACTTTTTACATTCTATTATAAAGTTTTCTTCTCAGTGAGAAAGATATAAAAAAACAATTGAAGGCTACCCCTATTATATATCAAGGCATGATCATAATATTATTATGAGCTTGGAAAGTATTTCATTTCAGAATTTAAGGACATCCAAGAAATTCTATCGTACGTAGATATTGTGTCACATACAATGATACATCATATACTATATGGAATATAGTAAGGACATAAATAAGGGCTAATGGCAATGACTGTTGAGAATATTGAGATATTAATACAACATGTTTCCTTTCTCCAACTAATATGATGCAATATATATGCATAATCTGTATTCTAACGAATTCGTAGACAAGCTACGTGCAAAGAGTATACTATGAGCTCAAAAGAGATAACGCTAAGTTTTCTTCAACAGTTTCAGCTTAAGTTCTTCACATGACGCACATTTACGGAAAGTAACATTGAATCCACTAGCAAATGTAAATTTTCCAAGAAGAAAGAGTAGGAAATCATTTATAGGACTTCAGAAGGGCCCATTTTTATCCTTTGAAATGTTCATGATCTCTAGAGCCTTTCGGGCATTTAGCTCGACCGACTTAACTCGACGATTATTTCATGCTATAATACATCATCGTTGCCTCTCTCTGAAACTCATGTTGACTTAAGATTTGCTCTTCAGCCCAAGAAATGTGCAACCACGTAGCAAATAAAATAGAAAAAAGGGAGAAACAAGTATTAAATACCTATATGTATATATGTGTGTTTCAACTAAGGATGTAGCTATAGCACATGCGGCTTTCGGTTTACTATTTCCTATGACCCATATCGTCGCAGGAATCCAACTTTACAAGTGAATACAATATAAACAGAAGGCATTTGGGAAGAATACAATAGGTAAATCGATTTTTAAGAGCCTTTTCAATGCTAACTGCAGCATTACATCAATAGAAATCTTAAATATAGTACAAACCATTATTTTAAACATTTAACAGAAGAATGCACTTGCTATTAGAACGATAACCTTAAAATGGGAGCATTACATAAATTGTCCACATAAATACTATGTCACATATATAGTCACATGTGAGTCACATAAAGGAAAATGAAGAATGACAATGGAGGAGACAGATATTAATATTAGTTTGGAGCTCAAGATGCACTCTTTCTACATTGGACGCTTGCATATGCATGTGGTATGGTAGCAAATGGGAAATGAGAATCAGCATAACAAATGTACCCAGCAGGGGCATATTCTAGTAGTTTATCTTCCTACAGACATTACAGGTAAAATGTACGCTGCTATATGAAGCCATTTAAGGGATACATGTGATTGTAAAATAAAAATGTATGACATCACTGCACTATGTAGAAAAAGTGAAAGCTTCTAAAAAGAAATGAAATTCGTTCACCTTCCTTACATCTTCCACATGAATTATCTGAACAGAATATCAATCATTTTACCCCACCAACACATCAGTGACAACCGCATAATATCTACAAATATGTGTTCAAAGAGAGCAAGAGTTATATCATCATAATAAATATTTATTGTGCAGATAGTATAACATACGTAGCATGCATGTAGTCCGACACAGGCTGTACACATTTTGCATCCATAAGCCTTGCATTTACAACATGTACAGTGGGTAGGTATGCACAACTTAGTCCGTATTTCTATCTATCTACCTAAGTGGATGTTTCGCCAAACTGTCAAAACAGAAATTGCTCTCATTTCCTTGAAAATTCCATGAAAATGATCTCTGTCCTTATAGAGAAGACAGACACATTCCCAACAGTTACACTTACACAGCCATGAAACATCACCGCCCTATCATAACTCGTCTAAATCGACCTACCCCACAAAAAACACGTATTTTATCTATCACAGGCAACAACTTAGGACTTTCTGCTTCCCTAGTTCATATTTCCGAAAATTACGTTACGTAGCCCGTCAGGTAGGAACTCTATAAAGCCTTTCACCACAGAATAATAAAAACAACGCATAGATATAATTTTTAGGAACCGAATAGTATAAAAATGGCTTCAGACGTCACAATATTTATAGGAGCTTATTTTAATACTACTTTTCTTCTATACATACAAATTCATTTTCTTGTATATCTGCACAGTATACTGTATAGTATGTATGTATATAGTGTACATGTCTCTACTGATAATTTTTATAAGATCGTGACTTGTTCCCAGATATTTTATCTGTTGGCCCTGCACCTTGGAAAGTAAAGCTGATTAGATTACAAGTCGCAGAGCTCGGGAAGCACTTTCATTTCGTGCGTGGAGAAAACATTTAGTTGGAGAGCTGCTGTATGTCAGCTCCTACCCATGTAGTAGATAGTAATCCATTGTTTGCTATTAAATCAAGTCAAGGTGATGAAAATAATAATTCTTTGAAAGTACATAGAATCAGAACATGATGTTGCTTTTAATTCCCCATCACCACACGACAAAATAATCTCACGTTTTTTGCTATAGACTTAACACAGTTCAACTTGAGACCATTTGAAAGTTAGGGGCTAGTCACCACCACCATCAATATAGAATAGAGAGTTGGACCACCTTTCGCGTTTTCTCACTGTGAGAGTTCAACAGGGACATTGTATCTATTTCTACTATTCTTGCAACATAACTGTCCTGTGGTTGTCCATTAACACCTTTTCAATGTGGGTACCTATATATAGTGGTGTCATTATCTAACTCATGAGACTATCATGACCATTACCTGGACTTCCGTCCTCCCTTCCTTCCTTTTTAGAGCAAAACAGCGAGACAGTAGGAGAAGCATATGGAAAATCCGTCACTTACACAAAATAAAACTGTGAACAATAATCAGTAAAAGGGTTGTCTGCCAGATGCACTATGCATGAACCAGATACCTACTGGATATAAGTAGAAACCATTAAGGTAATGCAATATGCAATGGATATTATCTATCTTGTTTCGGTGCCTACCTCTGCTGTGCAAATACAAAAGACAGACCACTTGCCTATGAAAACATATCCTTTAGAAGTTTGGACAATAATAATGCACACATTTTATTCCTATTCTTTGGCACAGTTTGTAGATTTATTTTATGTGTCTGCCGCAGAAATACAAAATACAATTCAGGTAAGCCTTACATAACACGATGGGTTTGTTGAAGGACACCAGTGTACTCGAATACAGAACATGTACACTGCTAAAGATTACGTGGCATCCAAAAACCTTTATAAAAGAAAGCATTCCCTCAAAGTGAAAGCAGTCAAAATATACAGAATGCTCTCTAGTCAACTTGAGTGAGTGCCGAACGTTGAGTTTCCATGCACCATTTCCATCTCATCAATCTTATCATGAACTGCCATTTCGCAAACCAAAGCAAAATAAGTACCTAGACTAGATATAGATAAGTGAGCTTTAGACTACTTCGCCCCTATCTATTCTAACCAATGAAAAATGGAGTACCAATAAAGTCTCTTACTTGTGACAAAGACTAAACTCTCTACAGGCGAGAAAAAGATAAGGATTAAACGTGGCGTAGGTACCTGAGAGAACTAAAAACTGTAAGTACCTTTCCACTTCCAGCTCTACTTATTTAGAAAACACATGTGCTTATTTAGAAAATACATGTGGAAGCTGCCCGGGACTAAATCAATGGGAGAAAGCATCATCCGATTCAACAGTTTTGGATTTTCACTATGTCGTGCAGATATGCGTGTCCATGCAATGCATTAAGACTAAGTAGCTCTACACAAACATAGCGTTCTCTTCCTACTATTTTCTACAGTACCACAATGTATGTTCATATAATATCCTTACGTATACTTCAAATCCTTTAGCCACTCGTCGACTTATAAACCGCGTTTCCCTTTTTACTTGATGGAAAGCAAGATCTTCTTTTTTGAAGTATATTATGGGAAGTGGAGTTATATAAAACAATAAAAGCGACGGAAAATTAGATAGTCTCTTGCGTTTTACCATGTAAGGCTTGCATTTTTATGTACCTTATTCATGTTAGAGGTAGGTTGTATGCAGGGTGTATAAAGAGTGTATTGGATGGGTTCTATGCATGTCTTGATATTGCCACTTCAAGAAAATACCAAATATCCGACGAAAAAAAGACAGATGTGTGGGCGGGCATGGCACTTCACTTTCCCGTCTGTTCTTCTTTCACCTACCTCCAATTTGTACCTTCTCCATTTGCACTTTCCCCGTGCAACCATTATTATTCCGCTTAGTTTCCCCAATGTACAAACCATGTAAGTGCGCACAAAGTTTTCATTCCGCCTTCAAACCCAGATTTTAAAAAAATGTTCAGGAACAGGCTGATAAAAAGTAACTCAATAAAAATTAAATTAAATGTTAAATCTTCATATGTGAAACGGAAGGAGAAACAGTGTTACTTTTGAGGCAGTCTAGTCCACAGGGCCTACTTTGTAAACATTAACAACAAATCAATAAAAGACAGTACTTCACAGGAAACATACAAAAACAGCAAGCATTGCTCTTGTTTTCTAAATGATACGCACATTCGGCAGGTGTAGAAAAATCAAGGTTGATTGAAAACTGAATAGTTAACTTTCTCCTTGAGCCATGATAGAATATTCAGTCGATTTTTCCTCCTGTCTACATTTGACTAGAGAGACTGTGAAAAGACAGTTTCGTTAAACAAGTGAAGCGTTTGCATTAGATACCGTGTCATCCTTTTATTAGTAGTTATAGATGGTTATAGCAAGGAAAAGAGAGGCGTAACCTTGCGTTTACCTTATCTGGGCGAACAGACAAAAGGGAAATCGTCACAGTCAATAAACGAAAAGGTTGGCTTAAATGTTAGAGGCAGAAAGGCGGGTTCATTGTTTCATAGCCTTGAATCTAAGCCTAATAGAAATCCATCAACGCCATCCCAATGCACAGAGACGTAAAATATTACATGTCTCATTTCTATCAAAGTAATTATGCAATGATGGACACCAAGAGTACATTGGGATTTCGTTTGACACTTTGTGTATTCCACTTGTCCAGATCACCAAAGTGTGAAAATTGAACTTTTATGTCGCATATTACTTAACTGAGATGTGAGGTCCGATGTTAATCTTTTCTGATATGTCACAGGATTTCATTGGGCATTGGGTATATATAATACATAAATAGTTGTGTAATACTATATAGAAGTTATATAATATATGACTTATGTTGACATAAACTGCTGCGGGCTACAATTTCCATCCGTGGACTTTTATAGGTAGGCATTGCAGTAAAATGCAAAGTAAATGAACTAATTAATTAAGGCCACTTCGCCATATTACCAGAGTCTGTCACATAAAATATTACTTACTAGACTACCTATCTGTATCAGTTGCAATGGCGAGTCTTTGTTCGACAACTCAAATGAAATTGCCAAGTACCATACCATTTATTGTTACTTTAGCATGAAACTTCAATATACTCAATGTATCAAGTGTAGCTTAATGTTTTAACTCAAGTCTGTAGTTTTAAACAGTAAACATGATATTGAATAATACATTGCATTTTACATTCTACTAGAAACTTCGACTCTTCTATACAGTTGTAAGTTGTAGTGACCGTATTCTATAGAATGTAGTCACTGACCCTGAAGCAGAAACACTAGCGTTTAGATTCCCTATGCGAACTAAGGAACTTTGCACCATGGGAGATACTACTAGAGAATTTCTATTTATTTACTTTGGTAGTTCGCAGTTAAATATTCCAAAGTATATTTTACTGTTGCTTTGAAACAAGAGAAAGCACTTGGAAAGTAAGTGGTGTGTATAACTGTATTACTCAACGGTTTAGCAGACTCTATTGTATAATTCCATATAAAAGACATTTAAGGCTTGTTCCCCGACATTAATGTCTACCTTCCTAATACTGCATTAGTACGACTACCATCATCTACTACGTTTACTTTTGTATCACTGTCAGAGAGCCTTTGTTCCTTTGCATGCAGTCAATACTAGACTAACTGTTTTGTTTCGGCATTGAATTGTAAACACAATCATAGCATATTAGAATTTAGAACGTTCACAATATTAAAATACCACTTACAAAATACAGTCGTATGGTCTAAGGCTTTTAGTTTTATGCCCTGTCATGTTTCATAATTTCATTACGATATGGCTGAATTCAAAGTATTTGCAAGCCATTCAGCGACGATGCAGTGCGGTATCATCCCCATTCATACATCATGAACAATTTGGATTATTATTGCATGTAAAAAGTTATTTTTTGTAAACAACCATTGTGATCACATGAGCTACAAACCTATCCACAGAAAATGTTGGGTTGTGCCAAATAAACACAAGTGCATGTTTTAAGTTCAATAATATTAATAATACATGCAACACTTGTATCGAAAAAATGTTTCCACAATAGTGGGAGTGATGTGAAGTTAAATAACCTGTAAAATATGAGAAGATAATTTTGATGTGTTATTTAGGTGTGTAAAGGCGAAATGTCATTTACATGGTGAAAATCATGTTCAATTTTGCCCAACCTTGCATGTACATTGTTACTTTAATACTGTAATACTAAAATTATGAGAAAAGTAACGGCTATGAAAATGTGAATTTATTGAATTGAATCTGGAACTTTCAGAAAATAAACGAGTAAATAAAGTTTCTTCAGATACGAGACACCTTAAATCTTAAGTGCAATTTAGGGCATTTAAAAGAAGTTTGAATAGGAAAATATTAATCTCTTGTTACTTTTTTCAGGAAAAAACTGTAACTTTAACTTTACATTTTATTTCATCTCGTATTCCCCAGTTTCCAGGAATTTATATCCAGGTAATTTATTTGCTTCTATGTAATATGAAGAAAAAAGTGCTGTTGAACAGTATACTGTGTACTTACCTCGGCGACTCCTCCAGGGCAAACTCATCAAAATTAACAACGGCTGTGTAACCCGGGAGTATTTCTACAGTAGTGACGCAAACAATATTGTCTGGATAGGAACTTGGATATGCTGGACTAGTCACAGTAACCGAAGAGACTTGGGGAGGTGAAAACCTTAGTGTCCTGTTGCATGAAAAGTCGACATCTGAAAAAAATATGAAAATGGGATTTCCATCAACTTGTAGTCCTTAGGGAGAAAAGAAATGACTACATTATACAGCAATTGAATTCTTATAACGTTAGAGTTCCTATTACATTAGGTGATTAGTAGAAGTTAAATTTGAAAATGGGGGAGGCTAAATGTGTTAGTTAGGAAACATTTGTAGGAATATATTCAGCACTGGTTATTGCCAACTCTAAAATTTGATACTTTATAATAAATGGAGAGCATAATAATATACGAGAATAGAAGGGAGCTGCTTATTTTTTAACACTTACTTTAGAGCATTAAACAGTTTGGAAGGAGTTTGAGCCGGAAGGAAAAAACTTACTTTGATGTGTAGCCTTCTCACAGATGTAAAAGTTTTTGACTTGGCAATTGCGGTCGTTCCAGTAGAACTTAGTCATTGTATTCGGTTTGGGATTATTCAAGACTTTAACTTTTCCTTTCCCCATTGCATTTGCGATAATGGAAGAGGAAAAAGCTGTTTCCGCCTGCATAAAAGAAGCTGAAAATATTTGCCTCAGCTCCACGCAGTCTTGGCCACTCCAGCCGTCGTCGTTAGGTTGAGCATTCACAATTTCCGAGCCTTTGCTAGTCCAGCCAGAAAACCAATCTACAATCCATACAGTGGAAAATAAATAAATAAAGATTTACTCTCATATAGCCCGGCTATCTTTATTCTAAAAGAGCTTTTCTACATCAGCTCATTCCCCATCATCCGTTCACTTCTGCACAACTACAACTTATCATCTCTTTCTATTCCTCTTATCCTCCACTATACCATTAGTATTAAGGCTCTTAGACTTCTTCAAATACATAATACATTAAGTTCAGTCACAGCATGTAATGCAGACTCACTCACAGTTTATTATAATATAACCTCCAGACAACTATATTACACACAATATCAACCACACTATATTATATAGACTTGGTGCTTTCTGCGAAATTGACTAACTCCAATATTTTTTGCACTGTCACATTTATTTTATCCCCTCTGTGTTTACGTCGTTTCGAAGAAACTCTTCCCACGCCAAATACCTACCGCAATATTCAAGGAGACACTCTCCATTCACATTATGTCCCATTATTCATCATAAAATAAAAAATGTGTTCCTGAACTCCCTGTAATTTTAAAGATTCTGATCTGATGTTCTATCCCCAATGAATTCTATTTCATAACAAAGGGGGATTACATGGGAATCGGTCCCCGTTTGGAATTGGTGTCCACTATTAATTGGTTCCCGCTGTGATTCCTATACCACTATACATTCCTATTTCCTATAATTCTTTTCGAAAAGTTAGTATTAATAATAATAATTAGGCAATGAAATCTGATACTTCTATGCACTCCAAGGTGGGGTATAGGAATTAAAGTAGGATTGTTACTACACAAGAGATACCACCAAAGTTTCATAGTTTTTATAATTCTATATAGGGAAGTTTAAAGAAAAGGCATATAACATTATATAACACATTCACCTACACCCTTATTTCTTAACAAAGCGACAATAAAGACATCCCTTTCCATTCTCTATTATATTGTCATGATATTGCGAAACGTCATGCTACAGATACATGGGATGTTCGATGTGTGACATAAACACTTACTTTTGATATACCTAAAAATTGCTATGTTTTAGTTGAAAAAATCTTTTATTGTACACTTGACACTTGTAAAAATTCTTCCTTATAATCTTAAGAATTTGCCACAGAAGATAACATATGGATTTATCTTCCTCTGAAACTAAATAACTTACGAGAAACAAATTGAATTCTGCTCACGTGATCGGATTAAATTTAGAAACAATACTATTATAGCATCGATCCGAGTGACAAAATGTCATCTATTTTAGACACAATGACATATTAAAGTTTTTGTGATTCCCAAACGATGTTCTTTCAAATGTGAAAGAGATAGAAGAATAGTCTGAAACACGTCATAAAAAGAGTAAATAAGCGGATTTGCAGGATGTGCAACTTCATTTTATACAAATGATTGCTTAGCATTGTTCTCTTTTTGATACACATTACTTGTGTGTGTAAGTGTAGTCAACTGATTCAAGGATAATGATAGAGTTCTGGAATATGGATGTTAATGCCCCACATATCTATCACATATCATATTATGCCCCACATATCTATCACATATCATATTATGCCCCACAGGAGGAGGAAGACTTTATTAGTCGACTGACTTTACATTTAAAGTTTGCCATATAGACACAGTAATAAAGGTTAAATGTATTGGTGAAATAAATAAAGATGTTTTAAGATAAAGAACGAATTTAAATAAAACAATTACTTATGACTATTATAGTAAAAGAATTGAGTTCTGGTTAACAATATTTTGATATATTATATCACTGAGGGGAAAATAAGTGATAATGTAGAATTGAAGTAGAGGAGCGAATAACAGACATCACTATGCTGTTTACTAGCTCCTTAGGTAATCCAAATGATTTTCGGAAGTTTTCGAAGAATGATGGGATGGTACCTCGAGATCCTATCATTAGGCCAATGACTTCAACGCTTCTAATGGGATAATTAGCTATAAAGAAATCGATACACGGTTCGTAGATGTCCTTTTTCTCGTTATTAACCTCTTCGGGTTGACTTTCGTGTGTTTCAATTCTTATTGTGGGGTCCAGAATATATGCTTTATGATCTTTAATTGCTAAAATGTCCACCCTGCGGTGGGATCCGGCATTTGAATTGCAGTGGACTTCTTCAAAAACTTGGAATCCTTTATCACGGAGGGAATCGGCTATTAGAGTTCTAATTAGATGGTGACGATTATTTCGCAACAGCTCGGATTTCCGACAAGAACCCAACACGTGTCCTATTGTTTCAATCTCGTTGCAAGAAGGGAATCTGCAACGGTTAGTGTTGAAGTTTCTGCCAGGAATACAATTGACTGCTGCGACACATCCAACGAGCTTTAAAGCCGAAGTCCATTCGGAAGAAGATAATCCTTTTTTAGAATTAATCCAAGAGTTAGCATAAGGAGTTTGTTTAAAAATAATTACTCCTTTCCCTTTGGATTTAAGCTCGCTCCATTTAAAAAATTCACGTTCTCGAAGGATTTCCCTCAAAGCTTTTGATGTTTTAACAACTTTTGAGTTCTTCGATCGTTTTTTAATGGCTTCCTTTGTAGAGACAATTTCATCTTTGGTAATATTTAGTTTGAGAAGGCACTCATCACTTTCTTTATCTAAATCTCTACTAACGAATACATACGGGTCTTGTTGATGTTTAAGTGTTTCACATATGTTAAACTGCTGAATATATGCTTCCCATGAGGC
>JAAAYG020021292.1:3172-18536 GCA_009936455.2 Tomocerus minor
GATAGTAAAGTGTGTGCTACAGTGTTGGTTCCTATCTAAGCTGACTGACTCTTGGCTGGAGACACTCTCTCTCTCTCACTCGGAGTTTAGAGCTAGTCTTATGTAGTTAGTCGATTCGGAGACAGAAAGAAACGGTGAGAGCTACTGCTAGTCATTACAGATATCCCGTAGACACTACATAACAGTTACTTAGCTCAGCTCCAGCATGTGCATACGGAGAAAAGGAGAAAGAGACAAGAAATTGTGAGGCTATACTAGGAAATATCATAAAAATTGTATCAGACCATGCCAAGTGTGGCAGGAGCTAAGCTACCTAGTCCACTTCCAGTCAGAAACCCCTTAAATAACTTAAGAAAATCTAGCGTAACTTAGTGTGTAGCTGTCAGCTTAGGAGAACTGATTGAAATTCTCTGAATTTCTCTCGTTTTCTCAACTTCTGCCAGAGTCCAGTGAAACTTCTGCTCTGTCCACTCCATCCAACTCAATCACAAAGCACAATACAAACAAAACAATTGAGTTATCCACCAGGAAAATTGCTCTGTAATGGGATCTGTGAACTCGGCAAGCATTTACAACCAAAGTGAGATACTTCTTTTGCCAGAGGTTAGTCAAATAAATTACTTACTTAGCTAAATTGCCCTATCTGTCTGACTCCACCTCGTTACCGTCATGTTCATGTCAAATCAAATCAACTCACTTTCATCCTATTAAGAAACAATCAACTCATTTTGCTTTCCCTACGGTGAAGAGCCCGAATACATATTATATTATTATCTCTATATATACATTTATATATTGGGGAACAAATAGTTAAAGTAGGCATCCAATAAACTCTGTGGTGGTGTCTGTATATATAGCCATCATCAGAGCACAGATAGTACTACCATGCACAATTACGGAGAAACTTTCAACAAAAGAGACTAGTTTTCTGCATAGCAGAGTTTATTGGATTATCCCCGGCTGTACAAATAGGGTTCTGCTGTGATGTGCATTAGCTACTTATACTAGGAGCAGGAGTAGGACTATGTTTGTAAGTTGAAAGTGGAACTAAATTGGATTGAATTTTCCTTTTGCAGATACTTTCCCGAGTATTTTCATTCCTCTGCTTGGAGGATCTAAAGACATGTCGTCAAGTGAATTCCTTTTGGGAAAACATATCTAATGAAATCCTGCGTCCCCGAGCTCGAGTTATTATTCCCAGAGGATACGTCCCCAAGTTTTTAAAGGAGCAGGATGAGAGGATGAAAAATAATCATAAATACCCTTTTAGATCTTTCCACTTATTCCTTGAGGCTGGATTTGACTGGAATCTCTTAGATGAATTCACGAGAAACACAGACACAGTAAGATTTTTAGACCAATGTGGCGTCATTGTAAAAGATTTGAGGTTAAGTGTAGGCAGCGAGGTGTATACCTCAAGTGGTACAAAAAGTATTTGTAACTTTGTTTCTTTAATTAATGACAAATGTCCGTACTTAGAATCCTTTGAGGTAGAGCATGAGCTCATGTACGGACAATACTCGTTCCGAGGAGAACCTCCTTTAGGGAAATTAATGAGACCGTTTAATAATCTCAGTTCCTTCACTTACACTGGCTTCTACTACAATCCCATTTTGCTTAATCATTTGCTCAATAGGATGCCAAACTTACAGAGATTTAAAATTAGTAATTCAGAGAAGTCATCTGTTTACCATTCTGGGCACCCGAAAATAATTGAGCTCATTTTCGCAGCTTGTGAGAATGGGAATTTAGGTCTACTCAATTATTTCGAGCTTGATGACTCTTCAGCCTGCAAATTATCTGATAGCGATGTACAACTACTCTTGGAGATGAATATGAACCTTTTTACTTTCACCGCCGTACTCAGCAACGATGTCAAACTGAAAAACATCTACAAATTCTTAGAGAAAACAAAAGATACCCTTCAAAAATTAGACTTGAGTATTGAATGCAATGGATGCATTGTGTTTCCTTATCCGTGCCTTGATTCATTACAATCTTTGACAATACATTCTTCAATGATAACTAATGATCTTTTCAAGAAAGTTCCCAATTTAAGACATTTTGAAGTAAATGGATATTGCGAACCGAACAGCATGATAATTAATCTGGATACGACTGCCGTGGAATGCCCTTGGTTAAGATCCGTCTCTTTCTGTCATTATAATCCTCCGCTCTGGAAAATACTTTTGAGAAAATTGCGAAACACAAGATTGGTTCGCATAAAAGTACCTGGAGACGATGACTTGCTCATTCAGATATATGAAAACTTTTCACATTTAGAAGAACTGTGCGTCTATTCCACCAAACACTTAACAACTCGAGGATTCACTGGAATGACCATTGCAGAATTGGCAGCACGATCTTTGTGGCCCATTGACGCCAGTACTTACTCCAGGTCAATCTCGTCCTGCCCCTTGGATAGAGAATCAGAAATTCTTAGCATCCTGAATGAAAAGCCATTTATTGGAAGCCTTAAAAGTTAGTGAGGAATGAAAATCATTATTTCACTTTTGCGCGCCGCTTTCACATCGACGTGAAAATGATAATTTTCTCTTTTCATTTTCCATTGCCTAAATAGATCTACGCTTGCTGGAGATACAACAAAGAGACTCAGATTTTAGCATTGACACACTATCAGATTGTGCCGTAGTCGTCGGTATCTGCAATGCCAAGAACATCTCAACTCTGAAGATGGATATACAGGTAATTTCTTTAAACACTAGACATTTGTAGTCGATAGCATTGCCACACTAAGAGTGCTACCGTGCCTTTGAACTGTATCAGTAATATGAGGGCTAAATTCCCCAATCGTTTAATACTTATACCTCGACCTAATTGGATTCTGTGGTTTCCCAGCTAAGTAAAACCTCCGTTTTGGCTCTATCACGACTTCCGAGACTCCAGATAGTGTATTACACTCCAGGGCCCTCTCAATTCGCCGCTTCTGTGGGTTCAAGCTCAACTCCAACCACAGCTGAATGGTTTCAAGAGCTTCTCAAGAGTAAACCAGCATTAGAAATTTTCGTTAAAGTTCTTGCTTCTCCCGGGAGCTCCAGAAAACTGCAAACCTTTAGGAGAGGAGAATATTTCTTTGAGATACGCAAATTAAAGGTATGTAATCTTTTGAACACAAAACTTTTACTTTTACTACCTTATACTAAAATCTAATTTTCAAGCATATGCATTACGAACACATTTTACATTAATTACTTACACGACTCCTCTTCCCGTCTTTGTGCTAGGTAAACGACAAATACATTAGCGATCGTCTCCGAGACAGTAGGTACGTCACTTTGGATGAGTTCCGCTCTGGAAATGAACTGTGTGTCCTATGCAGACGTTTCGGCCGTAACTGTTACCACTTGGCTTCTTATTGTGGATTTTTAATTGAGTTTTCAGCGCAGTGCTGCTATTTTGTTTGTTGCCAAAAGTGCCCTTTTATCGGTCATAGATTTTATATTTTCTCTGAATCTTGCCGATAAAGATGACCATTTTTATCACATTTTAAAAATTCATGTGATTTCAGTGATAACTCCCAAAGTAGCTATACTATATGCAATCTCCCATAAATCTACTTCCTATATACACACACCTATATGCAATTATTGCAAATCAAAATATAATGTGCAAAATATTATATCGACAATAAATCCAGGTGAACCTGCACTTCCATTAAAGGCTCTATATTACAGACATGAATGAAACTCTAAAGATCTTGAATATTTACTTTTGGTTAGAATCTACCTTTCCAAATATTTGTTGAAACCTAGCTCCTAACTAACTCACTGAAACATTTCCTAAAATAACCAATGCAAACTGAAAACACAAAATACACATCACACAAGGAACCCTTAAAGCTTTCAATTTATATTGCACAATTACGCAACATGTTATTACTAGCTTAAATGTAAACGAATTAACTATAAGACACATGCCGAATTTTCTTGCCTTTTTGCATAGTCACACTCATTGTATGTAGTATTATAAAGAAAAGAATAAAAGAGATTTATTGTAGAAAATACAGAGATGATTTCCTATCTTTTTATTCTCAAATTCTCTTCAAGAAGAATATCTATCAATTTGAATGGGAATTCTTTGGCATTTATGAGTTGAAATAACTTTTCACATATGCTGATCATTATGTACGAAAGAGGCAGGCTGAGCAAAGGAAACCAACAAAATTTATTTTATTTCCTTATGCAAATAACTTTGAGTACAAACAGAGAATTCCCAAGTAAACAATGGTACAAAAGTTTAGAGCTAAGTAAAACACAGATGACAACTTTTCCACCCATCTTCATTTCATGTGAATTATATCAATTGATTTATATGCATGCGATTACATACAACGTATCATCATAGCATTTAAATGAAAGTATTTATGCATGATAAGTTGTGGTTTCAGAGATTGCTTTTTGGTAGAGAGCAATTTGCTGGAAATGGAGAATCATTTATCACACTAGATATCCGATCCGCGACGGTAGTCTTTAGGATTTCTATTAGGATCCTGTGGACCAAGCTGTGGCAAGTTGCGCGGAACATAATCTGGAACAGGTGGAGGTAAATCTCCCCTATAAGGTGCAAACTGTGGTCTATGACGAATTGATGGTGTTCTTCCATCAGAACTCGGCGTTAGATTTATATTAGCGTCATTACTGCTTATAGAGCGACCGTCATATGTCAAAATAGTTCCTGGAGGTGGTGGAGCCAGACGGGGTATCTGAGAATTCCCATTACCCGACCGCAATGATGTTGTTGATGAAACAGACAACGGTCCTCTCTCTGCTCTTTTCCTCCGCTCTACTAACGACCGTTTGGGATTTGGAGAGCGGCGGGTGGTGAAGATCCTATCTTCATCTCCTGAAAATTTAATGTGGCATTAATTGAAGGATTTGTTCTCTAACTAATTAATGAAGACCGTGAATAAAAGCCTATATATCTGCTGGTAGGTAGAGAGACTCCCAATGATTAAACATTTTTTCTAGCATAGGAAGAAAAGAAAATAGAAAAAGATACTGTGTAGATTATTTGGAGTCTTTTTTATTCCCACTGTTAACTTTTTCCTTGTAGAGAAAATAGGGCACTGAAAAGAATTTTATTTAGGATTGTTTTTTGAACTTTGATAGCTTTTAAAATTCTTTACAGCATGGACATACAGAGTCTACTGCGTGTGACGGTTATGTCTACAGGCGTTGGAAATACAAAGACCGAGAACATAAAAGAAGAGATTATGTTGACATTAGAAAATCAGTTTCAAATTACTTGTAGAATTCCCAGGACCCGTTTGAAAATCAATTTTGGTCTGTTGTGATTTTTCGATTGTCATTGCATTAGGAGATTCCTGTGCATTTCCATTGTACTTCTTCTTGCCCTCAGCAATCTTATCAATATCCAAAGTTTCAAAAGCTTCTGCTGCTTTTTTCCAAGAATCTTCAGAGAAAGTGGAGTTGATCCGTTCGTATTCTTCAGGGGACAACTGAATTCCATTACTGTGAATATATTTTGCTACGGCTGCTCGATAAAACTGTGGAAATTTGTCAATAAGAACTTGAAGCCAAGTTTCAAGCCATCCTTTCTGGATCTGTGTGCAAGCCAGACATTCGCCAAGAAGAGCGGCTTTTACTCTCGCTGAAAATTACCATACTTTCATTTTCCAAATGCACATTTCCTTTTGATTTTTAGAAGGAATGAATTTGAGATTTGTTTTCACTTCTCATCACTTACGCTTAGCCCATCTTCCTACAATATCGCATGGTTTGTCGTCATTCAGAAGACACTCAAGTTGCAGTCGAATAAGTCTCTCGTTTTTCAGGTAGCGAGAAATGTCAATTCGATCTAATTCCGGTTGAAGTCGCAGAGGATATTCTCTTGATCCTACTAGCACTGGTTGAAAACGCTGTGGATCTGGGGCACTACGAACAAATACTACCATATAAAGTAAATGTACACATAAAAGTTTAACGAAGCCAGGAAAACTGGAGGACATCATTGTTTTAACAACAGTCTACTCTATACTAAATGCACATACGACTAAAATTGTTTATCCTTAAAAAGAGATAGCTACCTAATCACATAAAAAACAAACACAATCAGTTTCTCTCTCAGAGCCTACAATTCAACCTAACATGCTAGCCTATTTCAATAAATACATTTTCTCACGGATGAAAAGAGGCAAGGAACTTCAAGGAAGAGATAGGAGCTTCCTAAATCTTCTCTAGACATAATAGTCTCTGACTTTTGTGAGAAGTACATAGACTCTCAACTACAAGATATGCATCGACGGTGCAACTTCTGGAGAAGATTGGCCTGGAGCCACTAGTAACTAATAGTTCTTCCCTACCTTCTTCTGCCACTTACTCTAATGTATCTATGAATATTTATTCCGTCCGAATGCACAGTCTGCTTTAGATAAGTCTCATTCTTTTCGGCAAAAACTGATTGCTGGGAAACAAGATTCTACTTTTATACATCCCACACACTTGACAATTTTTGCTGAGTAAATATAGCCAGTCACGCTTTGCACCTACCTTGAGTCTGCACAAAAGTCCTACCTTTTGTTACATCTCCAATCTCAAATTCATCCTACGTGACTGCGAATCACAGCATTGCATAAATATGCAAATCCTATCCCTACACAGAAGATAACATCCTTTAATGAATAGCCAAATGATTTGCAAATTATCTGCTTCAACAACTTCTACTAACCATCTTCCACTCTTCATCTTCATTCAAATCCTTACATATACACACAGCAGTATAGTAATTACTTATATTTAGACAGTGGGTGTTCGTTCATCTTTTCATGTTTGCATAGTCTTCTCTTGAAACTCTTGTAAAACAGGGATAGCATTGTATTTGCATAACCTTGCAAATTCAATACTGTCTTGATAATTTGTGTGATGTTCCCTTTGCATACTGGCCATGGATTGGATTCCGACTTGCAAAATTGCAATTTCATACCAACTAACACCTGTGCAACATAAACACAAACAATACTTTTGCGCATCACATTTCACATGAACTCTTTCAAAGAGCTTAGATTTGTTTTTGCAAAACAACAATTTATTATTCTATGCTGTATACGATAGTTAGCCATTGTTTGAATTTGAAATTCAGATTCTAATCTAGATACAATTGTCCTGAAATGGACAATATCGACGTATACAGTCATGTAAGCATTTTATTACTACTAAGCAAAAATAAGATTATATCATAAAATGGTAAGTAAATAGTTATTTATATGCATTTTGCGGTTTAGGTAGTTCAGACTAGTGGTTCAATGCGTGCAAGGTGTATAAAATGAAAAACACATAAAGAAATAACTAAAGCCAACCCAAAGGTTTACTTTAGCCGTTTTAAATGTTTAATCAATAGGTTTGCATAATTCAAAGTCTACAAACACATGCAATCGTCTTAGACTCATTAATTATTAGCATTAGGAAATAAGGAACTGGAATTTTCAGGTAGATAGGCGTGACAGAAGAAAAGAAAAATTTCTTGTAATTGACAATGATAAATAGTTTATGCTCACATATTCCTATCTATTCGTTCTTAGTGTAATTATGAGCTGTGTGACAGAATGACACAATTGACATGCCCAACCTATTATTACGATGGTAAGCTCCAGGAAAATAAATACACTTTTATAGCAAAAAAATACTTTGATATATCTACATTATATCCAACATCATCAATTCGCATTAAACGAAATTGCCAATGGCTTTTCTCAGACAAAGGCAATGCACGGGATGCAAGAGTCATTTTTGCTTTCATGCTATAAATTGTGCATGTGATTTGAATGCAAATTTTCATTATGCAAAATAAGAGGAATCTAATTAGTGAGACAAAGAGAGTTTTGGAGTAGATAATTTGATTTGTTAACCGAAATATCGGGTTTTATTCAAAGAATGAATGGGTACAGCAAGACAAGTACTTAAGGTAACCAACAAACAACCAAACGTAATACAAAATCACTTTATACAGTTTCTCGACACTTTAGTAATTTAATAATGTTAATGTTTCACGTAAAAAACTTACAGTTAAGTCAATAATTAGCTATAAATGAGTAGGTGTAGTAATCTGATACATCACACAGTAATGAATGAACCATTTAGTGAGTGTATTATGTGCTACGCATTTCTAGTACATCGTTTCATCTATTTTTAATTAAACTATCTGTACTAGAACAAACTAGGTACATTGTAATACACTCTAGAGGAGAATAATGCCAGTTAGCTACCATTCTAGTATCTGTACATAATACATAAGTATTTAAGTAGTCAATGAGGAGGCAATTCCGCTCGCCATTATTTATCAATCTATCCAAACCTCCTGCACTCCTCCACATTATCTTTGTATTGCTAATTTGTTGGAACTACACAAAATTAGCACTTAACATTAGAAACAATAAAATAAAAGTTACCTCGTAAGTAAATAATCCACAGCTTATACTGACCTTTTACGTCTATGTACTATTTCCAATACTAAATACATCAAACCTGCTACTTATATGATTCTTTACAACGTTCTAATTCACATTCAAGGACAATGCTAAACAATAAGAACAATTATATAAAGATAAGGTACTCAATTCGCTTTTGCTAATAATAAACTTCAGCTCAATTTACACTACTTAACTCATTACGTAACTCAAAATATTAGCGAAATATTTATACAATACAATAATCTACAAATAAAATCTCTCTATTTTCCTAGCTAATTATCTTGATCTAGTTTAAGAAAAGGTACTCGTAAACAAATCATACTTTTATACACAACGAAACCATTCCGTCCTAATGTAATTCTAATACGTGATGTCTGAAACGTGTGAGAAATATTGCGAACCCGAATAAAATCTATCAACTTCGAAAGCCCAACATCCTACGTGTAAAACAGGTACCGATATCTAAAACTTCGGAAAACAATCAAATGTAAAAAAAAAGTTTTATGAATTTACAGGTCACACTTGCTACACTATGCCACTTCTGCCATATGTCACAATTCTGCGTTTACTCTAATTTACGGACTATGTACAAGTTTTAACAAAAAAAAATCAAGCTTGCTTACACTTTTGCATTATCATTTGCACACAATGCATCATTTGTCACTTTATAGTTAATCATATACTACGTAATGTACATTATTCTAATAATATCACAAAAATTAGGATATAACTCTTAATAACAATACTAATAACTAAAAATCTTATCATCAACATTTCTTTTCGTTAAGGCTAACCAAAATGTTAACCTTTATGGTGTGTCATATCATATGTATAGCATAATACATGAGTTACGTTTATATTACACTTTACCGCACAACAACATAGTCATAACAAAATACAAAGCGAAGACAAAGAAATTAATACTAAATTCATTTACATAGTAGTGCGTTCATCAATATGTCCTACTCATATAACACCTAACAAGTTCATAGAGAAACTTCCTATTTTATAACTGATGACTGAAGTGACTTTTATGGACGATTGGTAAAAAGTAACTCAACTGACTTTCAAAACAAATGTTAATTATATTAAAATGGGATTAACCATTTGTAAATTGACGATATTTGATTGATTTATTTGTTGCTTAGACTGGAAATTTTGCACCTTTCATTTTTGCATTGTACGTCGAAACCATGTCATTCGTAATGTTTTTACTATTTGGATGAGTTATTGCGAATCTATATTTGTTCGAGGTTCCTATTCCTAACTAATTAGCTAAAAGACATAGTAATTAATTATAACATAAGCGATTATGGCGAAATTCCAGTCAAGTAATATAAATAAGAAACATCAAGATCTAGGGAAATGCGAATTGGATAATAAAGGAGTTTTTTCGCTGTTCTGCGACTGAGTTTGACTGGAAGGGGCAATTAGATTGACGTGAAGTTGAGGCTGATTCTGGCTAAATATTTGCTGCTGATTGGAGACAACTGGACCTTGGCTTTGACATTGTATTCCGCCACCCGATCGTGGCCCTCTTCGTCTTAGCTACAAAATAAATGTAAATTATTATGTTTCACATGCTAATTGAAATGAAGTTCTTACATCCAAACTGAAAATATTGATTGAGAAAATACAAACCTCTTGTTGATGACATTCGTGTAGATACAATGCATCCATACTCATATCCAAAGCGTGTCCTGTGTATAAATCATTAATTAAAATGTGCTAAAATAAACCCTTGAGCTAAAAGCTAATAAATGTTTTATAAATCAATAATCAATTTTTTTCTGACCTTCAAAATTTCCAAATTCCGAGTTTCCCACCCTGGACAATGGAGGAGCTGGATATTGTGCAAAACTGTTGGCAAAACTTACAGCATTACTGTAAGACGGTAACAATCCACTTTGGTGTATTCTACAGAGACATAAAAAACGATCAAACTAATTTCTAAAGCGCACAAATTTAATTTCTTCAATTTATATTGTTGATTATCTTACACAGAAGAAATGCCCCTCTGGGAAGGCTGCAGGGGTCCCTCGTGTCGATTTAAATAGCCTCTAAACGACGCTTGTTGACTGATTAAAAGCTGACTTTGTTGACCCATTCCAAGATTATTTGTATTAGGATATAATGACTGATTATTGGCTTGAATTTGTGAGGGCAGCAAACCAGCGTTGTACATGCTTCCATTCAGTAGCTGGTGTTCTCGAATGAGTCCTGCCACCACATCTTCCATACCTGAGATCGAATTCAGTGAAGCTAATAGAGGATTTTCTTCCACCACCGTGGCTAAATTTGCAGCATCTCTAGCGGCCCTTTCTTTAATATTGGCAATATACTGTCCAGAGTCTTGTGGAGGTTTCCATTCTGGATTTGTATGCGTGAAATGTACCAGTGATAACTCCGTCTTCCCATTTTCAGCTTGACTATAAGAATTAGAACTAGGAGCAGGGTGATGATCCGAACCGTCCATGTCATACATTGACGATTGCCAAGCTGGATTTCCATGCTTCCTAACATCCATTTGTGCGAATGAGCAGATATCTCCCACTCCAATCACTTCAACTGTGAAATTTCGGAAGAAATCAACTATTTCTTGAGCCTTCGGTCGGACATAGAAGATTAAAATTAATGGAGTTACGAAGGGGGAGACCAATTCCTCGAGCAAGTATACCTGAACAAATAACATATTGAAATCAACCACCAAAATCCTTTTAAAATCAAGTTAAAATATCTATAGTCAATTAAAGTCTTACCACTTTATATTGAAATTGCAAAGCAAATTCATCCCGAACTGTAGTAGTATGAGCTTTTCCTCTCCAATGGTCTTGCGAATAATGAGCATGGATCAAAATAGCTGTCATAAGTCTCTCAGGACAAAATACGGCATGCTCATCCGGGATGAAAGCTCTAAATAAACACAGAAGCCGATCAAATAGATTTAATAGCAATGACAATTTCAACATTAACAAATTTCAATAGATTTTTTCATGGTTGCATGTTTTTGCTTACCTACAAACAGCAATGATTGCTCCACAAACGGTTAAAACTAAAAGGACGTGTTCTACAGACAATACATCTTCATCATAAACTGTCAATACGGATAACACAGCAAAAATGGCCCCCGCAACAAACGCAACATTCCTGTAAATTATCATTTATCATTAGAAATCCCAAATTATCAGTTATTACTTATAATTCTCATACAAAAAGAACTTACTGAGCAATGATAGCTAAAAGAGGGGTGTTGAAGATTCCCATGTACTTGGCAGCTGGACGATAGGCTCTTGCAAGGCGAGCATTGAACTCATGGTCTAATTCATTAAAATGACGCAAATAATACCTTCCATACAAAGACCATCTTCTCATTCCTAATGCACCTGGCTCTCTTTTGACGAGCTGAAAAGATTACAAAGCAAAAAGTGAGATTAGCACGAACACAAACTATTAATATATCATTGTGCTAAGCTGTTTATATTTATTTATTTATTTGCTGTGTCACCTCAGCGTAGTTGAAAAATGAGTAGAGGATTTGCCACAGAAAAATTAAAGGAGATAAAATAAGATTGGCTATTCCAACGAATAGAATTCTCTTGGATATTGCATGGGCTAATTCCCTTTTCTTTGACAATTTCTTATAATCCTTATTGAGATGCCAACTATTTTCGAATGGAGCATATGGCCCCCCTGTACATCAAAAATTAATTTTAGAATTCATACTAGTGTTATATAACTTTTAATTTCACACAAATAGAATAGATGCAATAAACTTACAGAAAAGAATCATTTCAAGGTTATACTTTAATCCATGAGTAAGAAAGACAACGTCACCGACGAATGGGATGTAATGCTTGATGGGAAACAATCCTTTGTTTATCATAGCTATCAAGTAATTTTTAAACCTAAAAATCAACAGAATAAAAATATTCATTTCCCGGAAAATGAATCATAGATTGCTACATAATAATCTTCATCATAAAATACAATTCTCATGCCTCACCGTAATATTCTATTGTAAATGTCCAACTCTGTTAACTCCTGTTTGTGAATACACATTTGTTGCTCTCGTTGCACATCCATGATTTTCTTTTGCACATCTTGCCAAGTCATATTATCCAGCTCACACTGCACAAATAAATCCATTAAATTATTATTTTCAACAAGTCAATTCGTTTAAAAATACTCTGCACTCAAATAATAATATTATCGTGCGTGTGTGTTCGAATGCAATTATCATGCAAAAATGCAATTAAAAAATCTTGAAAAACTAAAATGACATAGTTGCAGATAATTTCAGGTCTTTGCAATTTAGAAATACATAGGAGAAGTATATAAATTAAAATCATACGTCATGTATGTGCAAAGCTGTCCGGTAAAAGGCACGAGTCTCCAAATTAGACATGGTATTGAACACAACATGGACAATCCGAAGAAACCAGAATATGGCAGCTACAATTAGTGTAACCCACATTAGGAGGCCAAAATGAGATACGCATTGTCCAGGCGGTATTATGGCATCATATAGTGCAATCTTCCCCAAAGGATCCACAGCCTCCCCGATCGCTGTTGTATTTTTCTCTCTAAAATCAAAATAGAAAAAATTAGATGTCTACTCATTTCAGGTTACTGACATTAGTATAGATTGTGCATCCACTTGAAATTCTGGATTGTCATCATCTACATAGATTTTTATACACTACATACATGAGGTAGCTACACGCAAATAAATGTGATATCATCGAGGATTCTTTAATGAAGCCTTGTTATATCAACAAAAAATAGCAATAAGTTTACTGCCCCACTATTTCAGTTCATTATTCTTCAAAATAAGCAGTTTTGTCGCTAATAAGCAAAGTACTGTATAATAATACTAAATAGCCACTATGCTTTACTAGATGGAAAAGCTAGAAAAAAGTGTCGGTATAACTAATAAATCTAAGCACAGACAGAATCGCCTTATTCATACAGGTTGAATTTTTTCTATTTTAGTTAGGTAACGAGTATAGTAGCTTGCTATACATAAGTACTACAACAAGGATAGCTACTCCACTATTAAATTGCATAGATAAATGTTAATTTGTATTTAGGATGCAATAGTACAACTTTTATAGCTGATGTCTGTGCGAAAGAGAAGGAAAAACGTTCTTGAACTTAACCCAGCAATAAGTCAAGAAAGGTTAGAGCCTTAAGGAAATGAAGATCCACCCATAGTCTCAATAATATTAATCATTCGTTTTCTTTTGGTTTTTTATCCTATCTTTATATGTGCGCATGCTATAATAATAACTGCTTCTTCACAAAGTGCAAAACTTGATGAGAAGAATAAAGTTGTGCAGACAGTGAGAGGAGAGTGAGCCTTTTTCTTACATAAGTCTTCACAACTTATACAACACAAATACAACGATATAAAAACACGAGTCAAGTCCGGTTTTCCTTCATTCATTCTCCTTCACCAGTTCAGTCACATCACATCATGGAAATGATTCATAATAAAACTACTAGCTATACCAGCTGGTAATTGTTGACTCCTTTGATAGAAACAGCTCTAAGAAGAAATGCAAAAAATAACTGTCTTGCTCTAGGTCTACATTTCCCAACCGTCAATCATTTTCATACTTGGTGCATGTAAGATTACTACTGTGAGTTTCTAACGATTTTACATGTAACATGCTAAAGTATAAAACTAACCTTTCTCCTCTAATAACCGAAATCTATGGACATGCTGATTATAGTCATGTACAAATTAAGATAATACATAATACTGTAGTAATACTGCCAGTAATAACCTATGAATAATATAAAACACAAGTCTGTAAAAGGTAAAGAACTTACAGAAGAGAGTCACTTATGAATTCAAGCATTTTCATATCAGAGACTAAATGAATGTAAAGAAGTGAAATGAGTTGCAGATTATATTATTATTGCATTGTATAAGAGGTCGATGCTTTTATAAATTAAGTTTAAGAACTAGTACAGAGTTCAGGTACCTACACCTTATAAAAACTTCATAGTAAATATTTCATATAAACAGAGCTATTCCATATACAACCCCAAATACATAAACATAGAAAATTTTCCAGTAGCGGCAAAAAGAGCATTACTTGATTACATATCTATCTTCTTGCTCATAAATTATATAAAACAAATACGCAGTAAGCTTTATGCTACAGCTACAGTTTCCTAACACTAACGACTGACTTTTATGTGTGCATCATCATCATGTACATGTTTTATCTATCAACAAATTTGCTTTAGTTTCTACGTTTCTCGTTGACCTGCCTATCGCCTGGGAACGTTCAAGAAAAAAGCCACAAAGGAACAAGATTATTACTGTACCTGGTAAAATGTCAGTGCTCTGAGCAGACTATATGCATGTTAAAAGTAATTTGACTTTTCAAGAACATTTAAGTTACATAACATTAATGAAGCAATATCTCTTGGAGTTCCTTCCTTACTTTTACTCTTCAAAGAAAAATGTACATTGAATAATAAAAAGGATGTGGTCTTCGCTTACTGAAATATCCGAATAAGAACATGACATGTACATAAATGTTTCTTCCCTTATTTACTTCCCTATGAAATTAATTGACTTTGATATTCTTTTATATGTAACTTGCGGTTTCGGGAAATGACTACACATCTAAGAAATCCCCAACCTACAGTATAAATTAGAATAGAAAGACTCTTTTTTACATATGATTATTAATGAAAAGTAGGCATAGTGTACAGTAAACCTATAATTCTTTGTGACAGCATTAATGTTCGTTATCAAAAACATCGATACTAAAACCTCCACGAGCTACCACGATAAGTTAGCATACTATCTAGCTGATTAGTTCACTGAATCATTCATTCTGTCTTCCCATCAATTATTAAATTAGTTAGCCATGAACCAATCATCAAAAAATCAAAGTA
>JAAAYG020021303.1:6925-18531 GCA_009936455.2 Tomocerus minor
CACCACCTTGTTGTGGAGGCATTCCTGCTGTGAAATTCGTCTGTGGTGTGAAGTTAAAGCCTCCTAAGGGTACAAAAATCAAAAAGTTAGTTGATATTGAATCATCGAAAATCAAAATCACATTCTCCTTCATTAAATCTGTTATGCCTCTTAACAGGATTTTCCAATGTAGATAGACTAAAATACACATTTTACTAATACAACGCTATTTTCATAATTTAGATACACTATACATGTTGTAGTGTCATGATTAAGAACTTTACCTTGCTGCGGTTGTGGTGCTGGCTGCTGACCATACTGGAATAGACCTTGTGGATTATTATTATTATTATTGTTATTTGTATTAGGGGTTCCGAATGAAAATGCTGCAGGTTGAGTTGTAGTCTGGGAAGGTGTTTGGAAATTAAAGGCCCCTCCTCCTGATGTGCCAAATCCAGGTTGGGTTGTCATTTGAGAACCGAAAGCAGGGGGATTCTGGGGAGCGGCAGATCCAAATGCTGGTGTAGTTGTCCCTGTTCAATTGACACGATATACATTACAATTTCCATGAAAAGAGATAAACTTAAACTTTGAATTAGCAGAACTTTTTTACCTTGTGCGGATTGTGCTTGCTGGCCGAATTGGAATAGTCCTTGAGAATTATTATTATTGTTGTTGTTGTTGGTGTTATTATTATTTCCATTTGGATTACTATTCGCGAATGAAAACCCTCCAGACTGCGGTGATACTGCCTGTTGGCCAGGTGTTTGAAAATTAAAGGCGCCTCCCCCAGATGTGCCAAACCCTGATGGATTCGTAATTTGAGAACCGAAAGCAGGGGGATTAGTATTAGCGGCGCTTCCGAAAGCTGAAGAATTCGTGGCTGTTGTTGGAGCACCAAAAGTAGGTGCAGGTGATCCGAAAGCAGTTGATTGAGTCCCAGTTGCAGCGCCAAAAGGAGGAGGGCTTGTAACAGGAGCAGGAGAGCCGAAAGTAGGAGGACCGGAAACTGGAGCAGAGCCGAAAATAGAAGAACTCGGAGTTGTTGGATTAGATGTTGCAGAACCAAAATTAAACGCTCCAGAATTAAATGTATTAGGCGTAGGATTGGCTTGCGGTTGCTGTCCAAAAGAATTGAAGCTGTTGTTCGGTGCGGCAGCCCCAAAACCAGTATTCGGTTTGAAAAGAGCTCCAGAAACTGAATTATTAGCTGGTTGTCCAAAAGCTGTGGCTCCCGCCGTATTGGTACTTTGACCAAAAGCGCCAGCTGTATTGCCTTGATTCGTAGCTTGACCAAATGTACTGGGTGTACTACCTTGATTAGTTTGTCCGAATGTACTAGTTGTACTGCTTTGATTCGGCGTTTGTCCAAAGGCTCCCAGGGTAGTGCCCGCTTGATTATTATTTGCTTGTCCGAACGCGCTAGGTGTACTGCCAGCCTGATTATTAGTCGATTGTCCGAAAGATACATTAGGAGTGCCTGTAGAAGAAGGATTATTATTTGACTGCCCAAATGTAACATTAGGACTGCTTGCAGTAGGCTGCCCGTAAAGATTTACGCCTGAAGGGTTACCGAAAGTGGGAGCTGAAGAGGGAGCTGAGGGATTCTGGCTTTGACCAAAAACGTTGGCTGTCGAATTTGTGTTGAACAGATTGCTCGTTTGAGTTGATGGTACGGTAGGTGTCGGTGTTGATTGTCCGAATGGACTGCTTGAGCTACTTAAACCACCAAACAAAGGTGCAGGCTGAGAAGTTGGTTGTTGGTTGGTGCCCGAGTTGAATAATGTACTTCCTGACGTGGATGACGGGGTCGCATTATTGTTGGAACCAAAACTAAATCCTCCAGTAGGTGCGGTTGTGGATGACGGAACTGTTACCGGATTAATTAAAGATTGAGTAGTGGGACCACTACTTGCCGACCCAAAAGAAAATCCAGCAGGCGAAAACGATGATGTGGTGGTAACTGCTGACGACGTCGAAGAGGAATCTTTAGCACCACCAAAGCTAAATGCAGGAGCAGGGTTGGCCGTTGTGGTGGACAGAGGATTTGATGATTCCGTTGATGCTGTTGAGCCAAACATTGGCATTTTGCTTCCTTCAGAAGCTACAGCATTCAAAGTACTCTCTGTCTCCTTAGAAGATAGACTTGGGAACGGACTGGAGGAGCTGAAGTTAAATCCTCCAACTTTTGGAACGTCCTTATTTTCAACATTTGCTGCAGGTTTATCTTGCGAAAACGAAAAGGTTGATGAGGGAACTACGTCGTTCTTCCTGTCATCAACACTGGAACTTGACGTTGTGTCAAATTTATTCAGGCCAAATCCAGAAAATGGAGCACTACTTGCTAGTGTAGTCGTAGATAGCGTTGAAGACCCGGTAGTTGTTTCTTTTGATGGTTCTGGAGTAGCTGAATCTTTTGCTAAAATAATAACGTTTTCATATTTAGTATTTTTATTTATTCACCCACACATTACTTACTTAGATTTTTAAGTGTCATAGGAAATAATAATTCAACGGCTGTTGGATAATTTCACTATAAATTAGAATATCCATGACCGCCTTCGTTTTTTGATGTGCTTCAAAAACTGCAAAATCTTCTAATGACATTTTACACATGATATGACAAAAAATAAAATATGGATGCGGGTGGGGCATGGGGGGCTAAAGTGGCATGACGAACAACGACGAAACACAAGGTCACAAACAAAAGGGGTTTTCAGATTCGGAATCTTCGCATAAAAATCGTTATACGTAATTGCTTTTACACCATGGATATTCTAATTTATAGTGGAATTATCCTGTTTTTAATTCTCAATCTTTTTACTAGTTGTTCAAACATCATACCTGGATTGATTAACCCTCCAAATAACGAGGAGGTCAGAGGGGAAGACGATTGTTGATTAAGACCTGTGCTGAACAATGCGCTTCCTGAAGTTGTGCTAGAACCAGTTGAACCAGTGCTCGAACCAAAACTGAAACCTGCAGAAGGAACAGTCGAAGTTGAAGAAACAGTGGCTGTATTACTTGACGGCTGAGTGGTAGTGGTAGCTGCACTTGCTGAGATTGCTGATCCAAAAGAGAATCCCCCAGGTGAAAATGACGATGTTGTCACTGTTGGCTCCTTTGATGATGACAATAAAGGATCCTTTGGACCGCCAAAGCTGAACGCAGGAGGTGCAGTACTTGTCGTTGTAGATGGGTTACCTGAAGGCTCAGTAGAGGTGGCACCAAATATTGGAATTTGGACACCACTTTCAGATCCTCCGATTATAGTGGCTCCCGAAGAATTCTCCGGTTCTTTAGAAGACGATCCTGAAATTGCACCGGGGGCGGTTAAACCAAAACTGAAACCGGCAGCCTTTGGAGCTTCTTTAGTTTCTGCCGTTGCACTAGTTGTAGTTTTATCCTGAGGAAATGAAAAGGTAGTTGCAGGCGCAGGCGCCTCGTCCTTTTTCGGACCATCAATAATATCAGAATTCGATGTTGTGTCTTTGTTTAGGCCAAAACCTGTAAATGGGACAGTGTTATTTCCTAACAATGACGTAGATAACGTTGACGCTCCCGTAGCCCCCGCGCTTTCTCTTAATTGCTCGGCAGCAGGTATTTCTTGATTTTCTAAAAATGAACAGGGATAAATTATTTACTCATGAACAAAAGACTCTCCATTGCCCTTAATCCTTAATTACGAATAAGAAATGTTCAAACTCTCTAAACCTTAAGTTTGGCGGCAATACAGAGTACTACGTTACAAAAATTATGACCAAAATGCCTTTACCTTCTTTTTCATCCATACACAGAATTTTACGAAGCCTTTCAGCTCGTCGTATTTTATCTGTCTTGTACATGTCCATATTTATGATTCCGCCTGATGATGAAGCCGATTTTCTGAAATTAAAAATCAATGGCACATTAAAATTTATTGATAAAAGTATTTTCTCTACTTATACAGATAGATTTTTTTCTGACCGATTTCGTTATAATCTTAGAAAAGGTTGCTTACCTAACAATAACCTCCTTTGCCATTATATCCGTCTCAGTTCCCGTACTCACCACTGACTTGGTGGGAGTCGTCTGCTCTGTGTGCGTTAAATTGAAAGTCACTGATTTTCGCGAACTTCCAGGTTGAGACATAGATCGATCAATACACGTCAGTGAAGTGTTATTTTGAAGTAGGCTAGAAACTCCAGCAGCCTCTTCATAACACTCGGTACATGTACAAAACCGATCATTCTTTGGGTCCTTATCAACAATACTGATACTACTAGGAGATTTTTTCTTTTTAAATGGACTTGCTTGCATCGCACTTCTTGGCGAGCCAGGCGATTTCTTCTTTTGTAGCATACGCACTGAGGCAGGTGGGTCTTCATCAGGCAAAAATCGTTTCTCTGTTTGATTCATTTGTTCCAGAATAGATTCAGAAGTCATTGAAACATCATCAGGACTTGGTAGATTGTGTAACGGAACCATTGACAGCGACCGATTATTTCTTTCGTCAGACAAAAACTTAACTCTCTTCGAGCTCTTATTGGGGCAATCATCCGTGTTTATCATAGCCGATCTCATAGGAGTTGTGGTTTTGTCAACGTAAACATCAGTAACACGGCTCCTGTACAAATAAGTTAAATTTTAGCATTGCTATTTGAGTATAAATTAACTTGTTTGCTACTAAATGCTAAAAAAAGCTTAGATAATTTTTTGGTACGTTTTACCTTTTGCGGTTGGCCAATGCCTCCAAAATTCCAGGGGAAGGCGAATTGGGAGAAGGTGCCATTCGCAAAGATCTATCAATAGGATTTGTAGACGGCCAAAGTCGCTGAAACTTCGCCGATAAAACAGTCTGGGGAATACCGCCCAATCCTCCATTTGGTGGCGATCTTCCAAAATTGTCAGCGTTAAGGTTCGGTAAATTGCTTGATGGAGAACCCGGAATTGGAGACAAAACAATTTTCTCTGGATCCACAGGAGCAATTCTAACGAATACTGTGCCATTGTCACTATATCGCCCTCTACTCCTTCTGTTAGGACTTGGAGGAAAGTGCAGCGGTGACGACTGGCTTTGCCTTCTCCAAGAAGAGTACGGAAGTTGTCCTAGTTTTAAATGTCTATTGGGTGACCCACTGAAATAAGATCTATTCAATGGACTGTTGTTGCCATTATTGAACTCTTTTAATGGACTCGAGTTCGCTTGATTAACTATTCGGGTTGCAAATCCTGGGCTGCTTACACTGGACCACGTACTGTGACAAAAATTACATGTCTCAATTAATTTATTTCTTATAAAAGAGATGCACATTTATATTAAATCCCATAAAAATGATCCAATCTAATCTAATGGATACCACATAATTTATTTTATAGACACAAATAACATACCTAGTAAATTGATAACTATTATGTAAATTGAAATCAAGTCCAACATTATAAAATATAAACCTAATCGTCACGAAGCATTATTAGACTGCTTAATTAAATCTCAGTATACAGCTGCGGTTTACAATATTGTAAACATCCAACTTTTGACTTTTAGATTTCAGCCAAAGCTGAAGACACAAATTAAAAAAGTACAAAAAAATTACCAAGGGTCCAGAGGTTCTCTATGAGTAGAATTGGAAGTATTAAATTGTTCAAAACTGCTGGCACTGTCGTCTTCCTGAATTACAGAAGTTGACGGGAAACCATTTGGACTACTCACTACCGAATAACGGTCCCCACGATCAGCGGGTCCTTCCTGTGTGGTAGTTATTGAAACTTGTCTCTGTACTGGTTTGTAAGAGGTTTCCTTATTTTTCCCAATACTTCCAAATAGCCACATTATGATTAAAATAAATGTTACCACAGAAGGTAACTCTAACCACTATCCTGTAAATTTTAGTGCAAAAAATCGAATTTAAAAAGATGAAACCGAAAAAAAGTCTCGGTCAGTCAGAGAATGCTGCTGTCAGTTGACTCGCACTGACTCGCTCGCTACGTACTAACAGAAATTCAAAGGAGATTCAAACAGAAAGCTAACGTAGAAAGAGCTTTGCCTATGAACTTTTGAACATAACAGCTTTTATGTTCAGTCTGTGCGAGCCAATCGCATTTGTATAAAGTAGCCCCTAACATGGATGTCGCAAGTTGTACCGCTCTCAACGCTCTACATAAAGATTGCAATAGTAACGCACGTTCTCCATTGTGAGACCATTGCATTGCATTGCATCAATGTGATTTTGTGATCCCACACGTTCGCTTATCTTCTAAAGCACTTCTACAGACACAGACACACCCAGCGACTTTTCTATACCGTTCGTTCGCCGGCGTTCTTATTCTGTTTGCTATGAAGTTAAAATCAAGTTGATAAATGATTGAGTGAGATGAATGATTGAATAACATTTAAAACAAAGGATGGTACATGTACATATCTCATGGGTTTAATTTCGCTTACTGGGTGTCATGTAATCATGTATGAGCATATATTTATTATTATGATACATCATAATTGTTAAATAGTAGTGTATAATGTACATATTCATTGACATATTCCCAATTAGTTGATATTCAGAAGTGTCTTGTCAATTTAGCCCACGTAAAATAATGCATATAATTATTTATAAGCATTAAAAAAGAGAAGCGTTACGAAGAATAATACACTTTTCTTTTTGTGTGATAAGTAATATAAATTAAACCTGTGTGAACCAACTTCCCAAAGTAAAATAATTGGTAGTCGGTAGTGCATACCTGTACATAAAATTTTTCTGAAAAATTATTCAAATACATATATAATTACTAATAATTACGTACTTAACAACTGGCAATTGCACTTGAGCATTTCAAACATGTAACATACAGAACGGAAGATAACATAATACGGAAAAGTGGTAAGCGTACTTTGCCAAACAACAAAAACAATATACCTTTTTAATGTTTTAAATGTTTTCCCTGAACACTGGCACTGAGACTGTGTCAAGATAAAAGATTCATTCACTTATAGTTATATGTAAACTAATTATTAATTGATGTAAGATTTAATACCGTTATTTTCTTATTCCACCTACAATCGTGTACCTTCCTTAATGTACTTTAACTAAATAAGACCATTTCATAACAAAAAGTCCTATGTGTATTATTTGTATAGGCACGATATCTATTCCACAAAAGTTGATATTGTAAGGACCAAGCAAATTATGCCATACACACATAAGGAATTACAGCGTTAACGGAAGAATGCAATAAAATACATTTACGATACTGGAAACTCATAGCAGTGTTACTTTTTATCTATATTTCAACATTATTACTTAAAAACTCGCCGATTGTTATCAGTAATAAAGGCTCAGTAGCGTCCAAAAACATTTGAAAATAAAGTAATAGCTACTTTTTAAGTTGAGATTCAAATAAACATAGAGGTCGGTTATAAATCATACATGTAATATCTGTCCTCTGATAGCATCTGCATGAATCATGGTAAAATCAACGTTAGTATATTAGCAAATCATCGGAAACGTATTAAGTGTTCGTTTTATTGATCTCATTGTTGAAAATATAGTGTAAATATTCAAATATTCCATGAGTTTTTCATACACACCATTTTGAGTAGGATATTAACTTGTCCTAGTTGCAAGATATTACATCGCACTAATAGACTTAATTGCTCTTTCCATGTCTCACACGATGAATAACACTATCATTTTCCATTCGCAGTGCATAATTTTTATATAGTCACCAACTCAGAGTTACAAACTTGCAAATGATATCCTTAAAGCAAGTCTCACTCTCATGCAACTTAAATAATTAAGACTTTTCCACGCAAAATGACATTTCATGCTGTTCATATTCATGGTTAACCAAAGACAATTACCTCAATTTTAACCTATTAAAAATAATATGGTAAATAACATTTGATGGTATTTTTTGTGGCAGAATCTTAATTTTAGCAGTAAATAAATCATGAGAAAGTTCCTTGATTACAATGGTATTTTAGTATTCACGGTTATGTACAGAATATGAAATGATATTAGCACATCCTTCAATTTAATGATAGCGTTTATATTTGTTATTTATTGCCTGCCGTTCCTTGTGTATGTAGTTTAATAATCCACCGCAAGCGATGATGATATAATTTGTAAGTTTTTATAATTAGAAATAAGAATCTATAATAATCTACACTGCTAGTGCTAGCTAACACTATATTCGCATCCATCATCCATGATCCATACCTTGCATATGCATACACAACTATATAGCAACATTTCTTCCTCACGCGTACTAGTCCACTCATTTCACTTACTCCATCCGACACAGCACTCTTCCTGTTTCAGTTTCAGCCACAATGCTTCAGTCAGTCTCAAAGGTTGTATAGTCACTCTCATCCATCCGCCATCCACATCTCATTCCATGTATGCATGGAATCTCATCTCACAATGCCCGCAAGCTCTGCGATCTATTTAGCCATATGCATATTATATGTGTATTCATAACTTTATGTAAACTCTCTGTAATTCAAACCTGCCTTGCGTAGCCAATAATCTATACAACATTTTGACGACGAAATTATCACTTCAAAATAAGGTCATGAACATTAAGTGTCACTTGGGTACCTACTTGAGTTTAGGTAGTTTGTTTGAGTGTAAGTTTGCAGGTCTTGAAATAAACTGCCTGTATGCATAATTGTCTATTCTCTAGTGTTTCTTGGCCATGTATGAATACCAATGAATGAAAAAGTCATTCATGTTTTCGTAACAGCAAATGCATACAGTACGAAATAGATGTAGAAAGTTGAGTTAATCTACAACACAATATATTGTAAAATCTGTGAGAGTGCGATAGTCTCAACTCATATGATATCATGTAAAACAGGTCATACACAGTTAAATACGCAATGCATATTAAATAAAATAACTGTCTGATTAAAAGTTTTAGCTGTAACTAAAAATTAATTCTATTCTCGCCTGTTTTATTTGCATTTAAACCGCGCACATACCGAAATTCCAGTGACATGACTTAAGTACCTATATAGTTAATTATATTTAAAGCAATTCCCTTTTCTGCCGAATTTACATTGCTATTAGATCTTTTAGGGTTTTCAGTTTTAATTAATTTACAAAAATTACGGCGAATTAACTGAATAAATGTGTACTTGTAAAACAATGTAATTTAGGTTGATTTGACATGCAGATCAGGAATGAACACACCAACCTACCAAAAATTACATATCGCAGTTTATCCCAGCTAATCTTTTTATAGATAGGTCTTACTGTTATTGCATAGGAATGTTGTTTTCGAGAAGAAACGTTGTTGACAGATGAGATTTCTCAAGAGGTGATTATGCTGTTCCAATTTTGTGCTACACTAGAATTGTATTTTTTAGAATAGCGCCGTTAGTTTTGTACTCGACAGATCAGATTCGATACATAATTTTCTAGAACATTAATAGTCCTAAAATTCATAAAAGTATGCGTAGATGTGAAATTAATACTGGCAACGATAAAAACCATGCACATGTTAATTGGACATACAGGGTAATTTATGTAGTATGCATGTTTATGTGGTTAATACTTAAGAAAAATTACTAACCGTACTACAGCCTTAAAAATAAACGCAAAGGTAGTAAGTTTCATTCAAGTACTCACACGCATTAAGAGTTTTCAAAAAATTCCAATGCGAATTTTTATTAATTAATAGATAGGTCACTAGCTAAAGATCATAATATTATAACTGCTAACTACCATTTAGGATAAAGTGCACAATGCAAAGAGCGAATATCATGAGGACGATAGTGGTTGCTGCAAAGGAATACTAGAAAATATCAGAATCGACACGATGATGAACCAATTTCGGTTGTCTATTGGGGCAGAAATCTATAATCTTGAAGCATTGGAAAAAAGATTATTTCCAAAAGCTATATCAAGGTTAGCTTTAATAAGATTTTAATTTGTTCATTTGCTCTTTTTCCGTTATTTCATATTTAATGAAAGGTTGAACAATAGGAAATCTAACTAGGTAGTTGCCTAACTTTCCGTGATAATAAATTATATTGCAAAAGTATAAGGTATCATGCTTTTTCATTCAAAAAGTATGTAGGTGGAGAATATTGAGACCAGACTTTCCATTCCCCTACCCCCTATCAGATTTTTTTCCAGAATACCAAACATTGCTCGCGAAGTCGCGAATTTATACTATTTAAAGTTTCATTTTATGATTTTCTACAAATATCCAAATAATTGGTAAAACACTACTTATAGGTCCACCCACATTTTGGCAATAGGCCCGATTTTGGTGGCCTGCGCCCTGGGTACTTCTTTACCATCATAGGATGTACCCACCTCGCATAACAGAACCACCCACATACCCTAAGTTTACTTCCAAATGTATTAGGTACTTTTTTTTCAGACACGTAATTCTAAATTCGATACATGCATAATGTTTCCAGTTTGCATTTACATATCAGAGTTCGTTGATTTTAAGGAGTATAAGTGGAAAGCTATTCTACATAGAAACACGGAAGCTGTTAATGTACCCAATAATATGAATCGTTGTGATTACAATTGTCCTATTTACTCATGTGAATAAATATATTCTGTAATGAGTAACAAAGGGTTTTTATAGATCGCCGTATCTATTAAAGTTTCTATTTTACTTTTACTTGTAGAGCTAAAAATCTGACATTATGATTAAAAACCTCTTTAAAAGTATTTGACTGAAAGGTTCGTGATGCATCCTGTCTCCTGCAATATGATATCTTCCAAATGTACTTGTAATGTGGGTCCTTGTAAGTTGTTTTTGAACTCATTAAGAAAGGATAGCTATACAGGGGACTTTAAGAAAAAGTCTTAGACATTTTGGTAAAACTTCCCTGCACCTGATCGCTTAACTATACGGAAAAAGGAATTCAGCAGCCGAAAGAGTTCACGGACTAAGGACTTCACCTATGAAGTAACTTTCCCGTGCACATATTTAAAATATGTTAACCAACAATGGTAAGTATATTTATAAGTAGGTACCTACTATGCATTGCAGAAGTTCTTAATTAGTTACTTTGATCATAATAATAATATGTAAAAATTAATTACATGTTATGACATACTAACAGCCCTAACACGGCAGCACGGCATGATCTCCTTTGTCCACTAGTACCCACATGTGAACTCTTTAGTCCGCGAACTCTTTTGCCCTCTGAGTTACTTTGTCCTAGATTCATAGCTAACTTTTGATGAATGAATTATTTAAAGTTCGTCAATATAAGGACATCAGAGGACTGCGTCAGCCTTGTAAGACTTAAAGTGTTCTATCCGTTTTGGACACCTCTAATTCGTGTACGTTTAGATGCTGAAAGAGGTGAAAATGAAAAACCTATGATATTTTAAAACAATTAAGATACTGAGATATATTTGTAGTATCACCCATATTTACTTATTAACTGAGTATTCCTGATTTTTTAGCTATGGAAAACAGTAGAGATATGAATAGATACCCAAATGCTGTCTTATTCCTGGCCTGCCCTACACATGGTTGATAAGTTGGTATACATCTCTGTCACCTTACCCACCATTCCCTTCGGCCTATACATTCTTGGGTTCTAGGCGAATACTTGCCATAGGGGGATAGTAGCCACTACGTTTACTTTCCAGCGGCGATTACTTCCCGTTCGG
>JAAAYG020021314.1:0-18521 GCA_009936455.2 Tomocerus minor
AATATAAGTTAGTAGAAGGAGGCTCATCTAAGTTATGTATGGTATGATGATGGTCTCTAATAGAGTATAGACAAGAATCCCTCTGCATGAAGTGTGATATGATTTTCTTTACTTTGTAGTTATGTGGCCCTGCGCTGATATTCGCGAATTCCATTTCATGGCTTGCATTGGATTTCTAGCAAGTTTGCCGAGTCGGGCATTTCATGTAAATAAATGTAGGAGCGGAATCTGTCGACTCCGTGCTATTTGATGTTAGATACAATAGATAGACTGCACATGTTCTATGCATTGTAAATTATAAGCTAGCATGTGCTATATATAGTTATAGTCCAAGACAAATCCATTTCATACTTTCTTCCCTACTGCCTTAGCTCCATCCAATGGCATAACCAAAGGAATATAGACAAGAAACTCATCTTCTATATCTTAATGTTTCGTCTCCTGGAATAATTCACAGTTCTATCCCCATATCTAGCGCTTGCAGACACTATGAAAGAAATATATCAATAGCTACTTGCTTTAACTAAGGAGACTAACTACTAACTACTTAGATACGGATCAAATATCATCGCATGTAGAGTAGATACAAAACGAGGCATATCATAAGATATCTCCTGACTGACACGCTATGCTTATTATCATTATAAGGAGCAATTCCGATAAAAATTCCCATTCAAAGTGGGTAGTTAAACCATACGGAGATATTTTTTCCCATTACGGTATTACAATAGCAATGGCTGGTTGAGGGCTGTACTATTGCTTTCGTGGTACGAAAATAATATCAATATCACTAACTTACCTTCGTAGACTTTCCATATGCTCCAGAATGGAAACTAAAAGGGCTATGGATCTCTATGCCCTTGTCTGGCTGACTCTCTCATCATCAGCCTTTGGGTTATGGATGTATGCAATATGTGATACAAATACCTTCACTAAGTTATCAATGCACACGCTACACGCCAGGGCTTTGTGTATACAGAAGAGATAGCAGGATCTCCTTAGGTAGCTATAGTATTACATGCCACAGCAAGGAAAGCCATACCCAACTCTCACACAAACTTGCCACACTTGGTTTTCCCTGACCAATTGCACCATTCACCATTGCATTGCTTTTATATCAAATTCTTTCCCACGGCTCACTTGCAATTTTCTAGAAAACTTTCCTATTGCAAAAAATCTCCACTCTGTTTTCTAATTTCTAAATACTATTCACTCAACCACCCGTATCTTCACAACCAAGAAACTCGTTTCTAATCTTAGAAACTTCACGTCAAATCAATACTCCTCAGATATTGAAACTTTTTCAGTGGTTTTAATTACAAGTTGTATACCTGCCGATAATACTACGTGAGCAGTTCAAGTGAAATTATCTCTCATTCTCAAAATATCTCTTTCAAATTCTTTCTTAGTAAATCTAAGTGCATTTTCTAAATCAGCTGTTTGTACAAATCTGTCGTTTAATTTGCTCCAAACTTTCTCTGTGGATAAAATTGACTTTCAATACCAATTTTAACTTGTAAAGCATATTGTAAAATTGTTATCTAAATCGCAGTATTGATTACTGTCATTATAGACAATCCATTATCTCCTCTATAGCTCTCACTCCTCTTTCAACGGTCAATACAGGTATCTGTGCAGGTATTTTACTGTCACATTATCCCATAAAAAATAACGAGCTTTCAAGTCAGAACTATTCATTAAATAAGTGAAAGAGAGCTAATAAATAAGTAGACTAACGTGTTACGTAACAGCTGATATAAAAAGCTGAGATATAGTGTTCACTCAATTGTAAAATTATAGAGCGTAGGTATCGTGCTCCTTCTTGACAGACATTACTTTGCTGAGCCAAAAGTAGATTTATTAGTAGGAACTATAAAACAACTTTCACTTTACCTTTCGCCTTTCATCAGCTGATTTCTTCCTTTACACTCTCTAATCAAATCAAATTCACCATCATGGCTCCACTGCTCAAAGACTTGGGTCTGTTGAATCCCAGCCGTACGGCCTTTTTCTTGTGTGACATTCAAGAGAAATTCAGACCTGCGATGCCGTACTTTGACGAAATTGTCCTTGTGGCCAAGAAAATGGTAGGAAACATTTTTATAACTTATGCTACTTAAAATAGACGTAGGTATTGTATAAACGCAAGTCATTGTCCAACAAGTATTACTTTACTTTCGCCTTATATATGTAGTTCATTATTCATTACGAATTATTATATACTGTCTGTGTGTTTGTATATATGTACCAGTATAATGTCTTGTTGCGTTTGTGTTTCTGTGCTTTGCTGATTTTTACAGAATTTTAATAAATTAGTAATTTTATTTTCTTAGAATAATATGTCTTATTAGATTATAATTTAGCGAATGACATGCCCTGTGGGCAACTTGTAGCCTTGCGACAGGATGACTTGACGGACACTACCGTTTACCTAATCTCCAATCGCCACTCCCACCAACCAAATTGTAGCTTATTTATAATGGCTGGATATTGAATTGGATCCAATCTACAATCGGATAAATTCCAACAATTCATCCTGTATGAGTTGAACTGATTGGTTCCCTAATAAATAGATAGATACAGCTTTTATTGCTACTGCCAATTACATTTAAGGGTTGCCATAAATGACACAATAGTAAATGTAAATAATATTTTTAATCAAAATTAAATTAGTTACAAAAAAAATATAATAAAACAATACACATACACACAAGATCCTCTCATTTCAGTATCAATGAATTTTTATTCTGTGTCAGGATAGAAATTGAATGTGGTCGCTAACTGCCATGTCATGTAAGTACCAAAATGTCACTGAGAACTAACTGAAATATTGTTGGACAAGGTTCATTTAAAACTAAACAACTGCTTTGCAAAACAATCGCCATTTTTGCCATAATTATGTGTCTAGTGTTCGGCAAACCAGTTTTCACAATAGACCTTTTAATTTTACCAAAGGACAAATAATTCTTGAATGAAAGTACTGTACAGGGAAAGGGTTCTGCTATCTGTATTAAAGTTATTACTGTTACCCTATGATATGTTATAAAATAAGAAATGAGACTCATTATTCCATATAGTTCGTGAAACCGTGACATTGATATACTGTCATCGGGTCATTAAGTTCATTAGTATTCTCTCATGTTGTCATTACCGTTCATCGGAAATCAGAGGCATTCGGCATTCGTTTAAACATATCAGATTACTTGGCGAAACCGTGTTTTGGCATGAGATAATAATTTATGCGTAACTAACAATTAATGTTAATTCTCGTCTGTGTATAATGTGGAGAGGAGATCATCATAATCATATTTCATATAGTATGAAGCTTTATAAATGGGTACCTCTATTCTTCAAACAAATAAACGTTGCACATGGAATTTAGGTAAAATGTTCTTATTGGAACGAGCTTCACGCAAATATCAGAATGAACTTTATTTTGACATTTATTGACTGCTATTGATTGAACTGTTATCTTGAGGCTGTCCATTACATACATGTGAATTTGGTGGATATAATTTCCTCCATAAGGTGGAACTAAGACCTGTGAGAATTTAGCCAATTATGACATTGTTGTGGTGCGATAATAAATTTTTTAAGGGAATATAATGACGCCAGCCTTAACAGACAACCAAATAATATTCGCTGTTTTAATTAATTTTATTTTGTATTTATAAAACTTTTCTGTCTATTCTCTGAAAAATATAATGTGCAAGAAGAACTATTCCTATACAAGTAGCTGACCGAAAGGAGTATTGTTGAACAGTCTTGAGAGTAAAAGGATTAGGTGCATTGGAGAAACAGGTAGGTATATGTTCTGCACATGTAATTTGCGATAACTCAGCTGAACATAATAGAGAAATGTGTGCAACTATACGTTCTACTCTTTAACTGCGTATTCCTTCCTTAGTGAAGGAACGTTTTTGAATCTGAATAGCAAGATAACATGTTATAGTGCATTTTGCATAGGAAATTTCCGTGCAATGTAGTATGGAGCTTATTGCCTCTACGTTTGATCAGAGAGAAACGAAATGTCGCATTAGCATGTCGCTTTCTCCACAGCTTAGTTTGCCTAATTCACTGCAGTTAGCTTAAATTTGGTTTAATGCTCAGCAGAAGAGAAGTCTTAGTTATATAAGGATTTGATTGTACATGTGGTTACGTTATAGTTTATTTTTTTTTATAAATTTATGCACGCGTTCATTTCATTTCATTGCTCACAGGCTTTTACTGGATTGTATAGTTACATTAGTAGGAAAGAGAAAGAGAGATAGTATAGTACGATAGTGAAGTGAATTGGTCGGATTATATATTATTCCATTGGACTGGGAAAGTTTTAGCCGAAAGCATGGAGGCAGATACATAAAACGAAAACAAGAACGTTCACATATACCTACGTAGAAAAACATTTGTACTGGCTCTACTGCTATGAATTATTATAGAGCCACATGCCATGTCACTACATATTATTTGAGCAACTACTGTTCTGCATATATTTATATTATAGTTTTCTACAGGACCAAGCAACTGACGAAAAAAGGAATCCAGGCCATGGAAATGAAATGAATATTTAGTCTTCGCAAGGCTCAGCTCATGCATTTATTATGTCACTTGTGCGTATTGCATGGATAACAAATATCGCATCACGTACACCCAGCAAACAAACATTACATTATTATGCCTCATAAACACAACAAAACAGCCAATGTTCACATCATATCATAAGCACTGCCCGTATTCATACCACTCCATTTTCTATGACTTACAATTTTATGATACGGCTTAACTACGTTTTCCTCTTGCCTACTTATAATAAAATTACCAGAGCGCTTTGTAGCACCTGCTCATATCCGTAGCATCAGTAAATTCGTTACTTCTCTAAACTAAAGATAAGTATGAACTTATGACATGGGTGTTTTGGGGTCACAAGTCTTGTGGTTTGTATTCTTGCAATTAAAATTCGGATTATTTGGTTTATAACTCCGTAACTTTAGCTAGGTATTATTGCCTTAAGTACATTAGTGATTGCCAATGCAGATATTTGCACCTGGCAAGTGTAATGAGTGTTTACACAGGTAGTATATAATACATATTAAAGGTTAGATAGTATTAGGAAGTAGAGAGAAACTAGGATGCTATAATATAGTTTCCTTTATAGTATTTTATTTCTCTCGTGTAAGTAGAAGTTTGTGGAAAGAAACAGCATGTAAATCCAGCACTTAGAATTGCATTAAAAGGAAAAGTATTACGCCCTAGTTGACTATTTGGCTAAGCTTTCCATTTCGCCTCTGTTTAAATTGGTTTTGCTTAACTGTTTTGCAAGTGGTTACTTGGAGAAAGCCTTCTCCTCTGGTTTGATTAAATGCTCAACTTTTATTGCTCAACCACGCACTATAATAAATATCGCGTTAATGCTTAGTCACAAAGCGATTACTACAGATAATATAATATATTATGGCAAAGTATTGACTGAACTTGTATACCTGTCATTTTCCCATTATTCAAAGTGGTAGCTCTATTAATAGGCTGATTTCTCAAAATAAATGCGCATTTTCCTACTGTTAAATAAGTAAATACTTGAACTTCTACATTACAAACTTAAAAATATTGCGAAAAAACTTTCGTCGCACGATTTAATTGTATAAACATGTCCAGATTTTCAATTTAGCATGCACAGGTAATAATACAGTCATAGGTTTATAGTAGTTACTGCACGGCATTTCCAATTTACACACCAAACTTTTATGCAAACACATAAAACTTTCAATTCCAACTATTTAGTATACTAGGTAATCGCATTAACATGCTGCTGGTGGTATCCTCTTTTAGTTAGTGTTGCCCATTTTGTACTTTCCTTGATGTAGACACAAGAGATAGGGGACCTCCTCTGGTCCGTGTCTAAATATTTGTAGGAGGGGAGTCGGATGAGGCATTAATGATTTTCAATTAATGAACTTTCCATTCATTAGTTTCACAGGAGAGCAGTGGTAGGTCCCCACCCCAGCTCTTCACAATTAGTCATAGTAAATAAATAATGCAGTGTTACACAATTTAATTTACATAAACTCCAAAACCTTCATAAGCAGTAATGTGTAACTGTTTCGGCTTTTAGTTTAGGGATGTGGGCTAGAAAGAAAGATTCGCTTTGAAAATTCAGCCTTCCTCTGAGGATAGGGATTCAGTGACGCTAAGGATTTTCTATTTTATAAACATTAGATTCTGTTTATCGTTGATCTTCTCTGGGAGTTTATAGCATTTATAGCTTACGTATATCGTTGGCAAGCTCGCAAACCAATAGGACGAAAGAAACTTCCTCCTAAATAAAAATGTTAATGACACAAGAAGGAGAAAATGGAAGAGAAAGTAAATCTACGACATTTTTGGATTGGATACATGGAGATAATGCTTACTAGTATGTATTAAAGGAATAATACTTATGCATGAAGTTAGTGGATGTGTGGTGAACTATATGAGAAATTCCGCATGAGGGACGAAGGGACGAACTATATCCGCTTTAGAATAAAATCAACAATATTTTTTGTCTGCATGCGAAGCTGCTATTGTGAAATGAAAAATTTTTGTCTTGCTCTTCCTCTGTAAGCAATGAAAATGTGTTCCATGGAATGGTAATGTAATTTTAAATCTAGGACAAAGTTAAGCAATGTAGGCCTCCTCTCTCGTCGTGTCAGTAGGAGAAAGTGAACTGCTTAGCCACAGCCACAACCTATAAGCTTTTTCCACTTTCTCCAAACTAATTTGATTCGTCTACCTTACAGAACATCATTTGATAAATCCAGTTAGCAGTTTCCTAGTTCGCTTTCTCTTGCACTTTACTCTCTGCTCCGGTTAAGAAAAATTGAGGACTGTCTCGTCTCGTTCTACAGTTCCATTGATCTATAAAATCCCATTCTGTGATTTCTTGGCTGTTATTCCATTCAAGAAGCGATTTTTATATTTCATTCCATTCATTTCTTAGAATTGTGAGTTGTGAGTTCAAGATAGATATGTTCTTGCATGCAGTATCATAGATAATAGTGTTTTTGAAGTCAGTCAGACAGGCACCCCTTCCTATGCCCAGATTCCCCGTTTTTCTATTCTGCTGTCAGTTTCATGAATGTTCCCACCCGCCTGTGCGTCTTCAGCTCTAAGGTCTTCATGAACATTCTGCTCTCCGTGAAGATCTCGTGAATCCTGTTTGCGATATGTGCAATGCGGCGGTTTGTTGTGGATGTAGATGAGCTTCTTTTCTTACTTTGTATGCAATTTTCTAGCACGTATCTCTCTACGCTGTTGCAGAGTGGTTTTTGCTGCATGGCTGGTGCTAAGCAAGATCAAAATGGGATAGTCGCATCCTATAAACCCTAGTAGTAAAATGCAATAAAAAAGCTCAGAACTCCAAAGGCAATTTTGTTAGTTTACTCATGGAGTTGATAGTTGTATCTATCTGGCGTGTTTAATATAAGTCGTGTGCATGGGAGGACTACACAGGCAACATCCTCACTCTGAATTGTCTGGCTGGCCTGCTCTATGCTCCTCGTCTGCCTTGGCGTTCCGTTTCTTGGCCTGGTCTGGCAGGGATGGTCTGCTTTTGTCACAATGCCAATTCTCTTCCAATAGCCATGATTTCATCTTACTTACATTAGGAAAAAAGAGAAAGCCTAGAAAAATTCTCAAGAAGCTCTTTCTGGAGTCTAGCGTTTTATGGGATAATAGGATACTATAGTAGTCCATACATCCTCCGCTATCTCCTCCTTTACTTTCCCTCTTTCTCACTCTGAACATTATAGACCCTATTTTTTCTTCATCCTCTGTTGTTTCTCCGACTCACTTTCTCCCGCTATACGGGCTCCCATTCACTTTTTTCCGACTTGAGGTTACTTTGGCCAGTTTTGTCTTTCCGAGAGACTTTCTTCCGACTAGAGTAGACATTTAAACAGTTAGAACAACTAACTACTTGGCTTCTGAGGCATTCTCTGGTTAAGTCAAACAAACTGGCCTTGTCGTGGCTCTCTCTCTCTCCATCCTTTGCCTCTCTCTCTCTTTTCCTCCGAGTACAGACTTCCCATCCGGAAATCTTATGTTCAATGTTCTAGCCCAAGTTAAGTTGACGGTATTACTCTACCTAAGTACCTACATCGAGTTCTATGAGTGACCGAGAAAAGTATACAATTTACTTGCTCCTGCATCTTGTGACAAAATAAAAGTTGTCATCACTGTACTAAAGCCTGTCTATCGCGAAAGGTAAATACGCTAAATGAGCAGCGTAAGCATCATATATATACCAGTATCTCTATACATGCATTCAACGAGACAACTATTACACAAATTAATGACATCTGGTACAAATTGTACAAAGAGCTATATATATGATGCACACGAACTGTCTTCCTCACTACGCTACCTAATTAATTAAAAATTGGATAATTCAATACTAGTTAAACAGTAATAGGAAGGATATCGACTAATATCTAATCATAAAAAGAGCGTCAACTTTTAGATACAGAAGAGATAAAAGGTCTCATGCTCTCAATTTGTTTGAATATTTGTTTCGCAACAATTGAAGTATCATTGCACTACCGTTGAAGCATAGATTTAATACAGGTAGGTAAAGGTAAATAAATTTACCCATGCCTACCTGTATTAACTCTATGTGTTGAAGATTGTAGATGATACTCATAGTTATAATCCGATTACCTTACTGATATTATCTGTGCTATAATGCGTTAATTTATAAAAGTTGAAAAATTGTAAGACGAAGATAAAGTAGGACCTAAATTATGATACTCTACTCTAGGAAATCCGATTTTCGGGAAGCATAAAAAGCAATGCAGGCATTGGGTATTTTGTTAATAATATGGTAGCGTGATACAGACTGTCATGCAGCGTACGAGAAATAGAGAAGTGTCTCCGTTTCCAATTTAAAATTTTTGCTAATAAGACTACATGAAAAGCAGATGTGTGTAGTAATATATTTTTATTTTACTCTAAAGATGCTGTTTCACAAGTGACACTTGCGTACAAACTCAAGAGTTGAACTAATCAGAAAGTTGGCCAAATGTCGTGGAAAAGGCTTTCGTATTACGAAAAGGGTTTCCAATTATGCGTAGTAGATACACTTACGAGCAAATGAAGCTATTTAGTTTCATTAAAATGAAAAAGAGGCATCCAGATTGCTCGATTGGAATGACTAGGCCTTGAGGACGACGAATGTACATGAGCATTGCACATCAAATGATCACATTGCCTTTTCCTCATTACAGCAGTAAAGATAAAGAGCAAATTTTATTACATTTTCAGAAAGAGTTTAGTCAAGGTCTTCTGAACATGTATGCAGAATTCTTAGACGCAAGAATGGAAATGCAATTGCAAGTATCTTTCAAATCTTACGGTTTTTATTGAATGTACAGTTGTAATAATGCTGTGTGAATATCGATTGTGTATTTACGTGCACAGTTTACTCCGTAGAAAGGGTTTTGTTGTGTCCGTAATGCTCGTAGACAGAGTTTATTTATTTTCTACGTATTTCCTATGTGGAGATAGTAGATGAACATTTGAGTATTAGATTTGGAAATAAATGCGACTGTCTAGGAGTTCCACTTCGGTTAACCTACACAGGGACAAAACGAAAGAGAAGGCAATTTCCAAAAGGGAAGTAATCTCCATTCCTCTGAATGTCTAGACACTGAAAGAACAAAATGAGCATCGTTTTAAATTGCGAGCTGTGATTTTGCCAAGGCTAGGGAATTGAGTATAATAGAATAATCGTCTGCTAGCGACAGGAGAGAATAATACGATAATATGAGAGAACAATGGACACTAACTAGTTGTATCAGCAGACAACCTGGTCCCTCTCATCTGTAAAAATACACAGTCAGACAAAACATGACTGGAAGTTCAATTGAAGAAACTGCCAAGCCAAGTTCAAGTTCCATTAGAAACACGACTGACAGCAAGAAGCTCCTAAAATTTCCTTCAAATTCTCACTGGGCAGAAGGGATGAGGAGACTTAAGCTGACGCAGGTTGCGACTTCTCTGTAGCGACTGATTACTCTACAGTTGTTCATGAAAAATGTAGCATTCGCACAAGTTGGGGGAAATAATTCCAGGAATAGTCTGACTTTTTTAGTATTCTGTGTCCGTGGATCCCGTTCCGGTCTATGGTGTCACATAATTATACTTTCCCAGCATTAAAGCTGGACAAATGTTGGTATATATGCGTATGCTACGAAATCAACCTTATCTTGAAGATTGGATAGCAGTGCGCAGTGGTGAGAACTTTGTATATTACCCGAGAAAAAACTATGATTTTGCGAGTATTGGCGACAGTAAAAACTACCTAATTAATATTAGAATGTATGCGTACATACTTGATAGAGGCATGAATAGGAAATCTAAGATTTTACAAAAATTCCGTGGAAATATACATAACTACCTTGATTATCATTGTCTACTACAAAAACGAAGGTACTTAAAGCATTTCTATTTATGGATACTTGCTATACTTAACTTACCTATACCACTATATAATTCTTACAAAATTAGATTTCCAAAATACTAAAATGTTACTTGTACATTATAGTTCAAAATTACTAATTCGTTATTTCTCTCAATTGAAAAATTCCTATAATTTCTTATGGTGTTGAATTTGCCTTTCTAAACAAACATACTGGAATAACTTACCCAGGGATGGTAAAAGTAACCTTTGTTCGATTAATGTTAAAGGAGGAGTATTTTTTATGTTCAAACTTGCATGACATTTAAGTAAATGCGCATAAGTAATACTGCCCTCACTTGAGTTAAACTTTAATACACGTCTCGATCTATAGTTCAAATCAACGGAACCGTTCGGAAGCTATTAAAGTTCAAACAGACCTGGTTTTTTACCCTGCACAATCTTTGAAGACAGAAGACGCATTATAAGTTTACCTTTCGACTGATGTTTGTATGTATCCTTTTGGCACAAAGAGATAGGAGGAATTATCTAATGTTATCTTCGTAGACACAAATTGAGAGCCTTTCAAGCTGTAGCTCTGAAAACTAGAACAACGTAGCTACGGATATGAATGTAGTACAAGCTGTAGCTTATTGTAATGCATAGCAGTAAGAGTAGTAAGTAGTGATTGGTGTGTAGATACATTTAAGATGGAAGATTGAGATGCTGTTATGTTGTGATCGTCAACCGTGAATGCATTTGAACATAAAATGCGCACTACTATCCCTGAATAGTTGTACAAGTTTTCTAGTTAATCGTTATGTAAGTAAAATGTTCATCCTAAGGTCTGCATGCTTTGGGTTTAAATGTTCTTAAAACTCGCTGAACTCATTTTCTTCGAGATAGTCTTAATCTTATCATTAGAATCATCTTATGAATTCCTAGATAGCTTAGTCTGAATGCCAAACACACGCATATTACAAGGACTGAAAGGGATAGTGGATGATAACAGGAAGAGGCAGTGTCTACTACAAAGTGTTGCTCAAATTACTGATTTCTTCTCATGAAAGGCATGAAAGAAAGGAAATTGGTCTCCGTCTCCTTCGTTTCTGTGTACTTAAGTTGCCTCGGGATGAAGATATTATGTCCTTCTGTGCACTCACTCGTGCATGTTTCTTTTATTTTTATTACTCTTTTCATGGAAAATTTCATTCATTCATCCTGACTACCTCATTCTCATTCATTTATTATTTCCATGTTCCTCTTACTGCTATACATGTTTACAGAAGGCTATTAGTCCGTCTTATCAACCCAAACTCTTATTTTAAATACTTATTTCTCTTCGCACCATTTTCCGTTTACATTTGCATGTCAATGAATTGCCAAGAGAGCCATTTGGCAATAAAATTTCAAAACATTTTCTCACTAAAGCCAGAAAAAATGCTTGCTTGTCTACTGGCTATCTTCTGATAAAATGTACAGACACTGCATGACTATGCACTATGCAATCCATGCCATGCATGTCAACAAAACCCAACACACGCTTTGTGGATTCAACGCTTTTATACTACGTTTATCCGCAATTCATATTTAGAAAGTAATAAGACATGCAAACCTATTGTTCATGCAGACTCACACCTATTGTTAAACAGTAGGGATAAATATATTTTGCAATAATATCTCTCAGGAAGGTTTAATAAGCAAAATTCATGTACTAGATTTAAGACTTCAATTTTCATGCATGTCTGCATTTCTCCATTTTAACAGAACAAAAAACTATTTTCCCCCTTGGATAATTAATTGGGTATCACAATAAAACTAAACCTTCGGTGTTACAAATAAAATTATAAAATCACCATTACTGATGTTTTTTCTTCTAGATCTGTACTACATACATTCAATTCTTAATCCCAATATATAAGTTAGTTACATCAAGGCTTAGACCAAAGAAATCAGTTATTCACTTTGGCAGCTTTCAGTGCTATTAAGGTTTGATGATCTGAAACAGACAATATTTAAGGCGAGGTGTTTTACGGTATGCCTTGAGCTGAAATGTTTCTCATGTTTTGATGCAGCCATACTAATGTGATATATTTGTCTTTCTTGGAAGTATCTGTGTAACAGCCCCGTGCTACAAATGGCTTGCAAATAATTAGTTGTTTTGGTATTTGATAAAACTTGTTTTGAAGTGAAAGTTGCCAATATTTACGAATTGTAATTTCAAAGCTTACTCTTCGATTTCGTGACATTCAAGCCAAGAATGTATTTCCATTTGGGCAATTGGTTTGAGAATCTTTTGTCCTCACGAGTCTATATACCTATATGCTATAACACATTCAGAATATTTCGGGACCCAGTATGCAGGGATTTCACGAGTTTAAGAACCTATAGTGTGATTAGCTGGCGAAGCATTTTGACTTCCTGATAGATACATACCTCTCCGCTGATCCGCTACCTACACAGTACACAGTTGTGGATATGCGAGGTGAATTTACATAGTTTGATGCTTGTTTGTTGCTTATGGTGGTTGTACATGTATAATCTGCCTTTGCAATCCAACAATAAATGCAATACATTCCGAATTACATCAAGCACAATATCACGTCTATTTGTTAATTTTAGTCCTGCTGTCCACGATAAAAATCTTAGCATCCACCTCCTTTACTTGAAGCTTACTACAAGCATTCCTTTCGTTTTCATTTGGACTTTTACGATAAGTTGAAGATTCTTGGCAAACAAATCGTAAAAATCGTATGTGAAAAATATTTTTTAATGCTTCGTTCTCCCGTTGTAATTGCAATTAGTACTTCACCAAAGTCTTAGTTAATAGAAAGTTTCAAATATAGGACTGTAGCTACGAAAGCTCCGTATTATATATAATAATTACATGTTTCTGGTTATAGAGGTTATGTAAATGTATATAGTAGAAATAATATAGTCTACATAAGATAATTGCACAGCAAATGGGATCTTACAGCTAGATAGTTGCAAACTTGCAACAGGAAGACACATAATTAGTGCATGCTACTGGCAGTGCCTGATGCACTAGAAAGAAGTGTCGAAGCAGTTAACCGAGTTATTTTTCTTTGTAGCACATCACACACGTGCTTTAAGTTTATTTATACTGCTATGAAATAGAACTTGCTAAATGCTAGCATTTGCTTACGAAAATAGTGTAAAACGCTTCAGAACATAGGAAATTATAAGAATAATACTTACGTATTCAATTAGAAAGTATTTGTAGGTGCAATTAAGTGACTCAGACAATTCCATCTAATTCTGAATTCAAAAAATGCAGATTGATTTTATGGTTACTTTTGGTGGTAGTAATTTAAATAGTTAGTTTTTGCTGTGTAAAATAGCATGCCTTATACATATCAAGAAATACATTAACACAAAAATTATTCCGCCTCATTGCCTCTGCCTCTGTGAATGATCACGAGAAGAACTTTACGCCCGCTACAGGTCCTGAATGGAGATTCGTTGTGCAGTTTGTCCATAGGACAAGCGATGGCAAAATGTAGAATTTAATACAGGATTAGGTTCTCGAGAAGCAACTAGAAAAACGTCACTAAATATACCAATGTAAATTTTTCGGATTTGTTTTGCCTGTAAAGAGGGCATGTCATTTTGGTATTCTTGGCCATGTCTGTGTTTCCATCATCACGCTTGAATTCGCACAGTTCTCGTTTAGTTGTGAGTAGACGTGGCTAGGTAGTTTAGCTAACTAGAAAAGTAACACGGATGGAACCATATAAGTAATGGCGAAATAGAGTTCAGTTCTGTAGGTATGTGGGAAGCTACATGTATTTCTGTCTGTATCTATCCATCTGTGTGTTGCGACTTGTGTGACTGGAGGAGAAAACAGTAGTGCATGTGTAGTCAATGCACGCACACAATTTTTGGAAAAGATATTTACTCTCGGCTCCAGTCAGGTCTTAAGAGGACGAACGAGGAGAATTTGCAAACCAAAATAATGTAATTATAGCTGAAGCTAGTTGGCACTTCTGGCACCCGCATCAAAAGACTCCTTCATGCTAGTCATCCTAATGGACATCACCGCCTCGCTTGTTTCATTTTACCAGCTTTTTCGCTACTTCCTCCCACTTATTGTTACTCCTACAATACGCCAATATATTATATATATGTGTATACCATTTACATATGTATAGTGCAAAGCTAGACTAAAATTGGAGGACGACAGAATCTCCATCCACGTACTTCCTATTAATTGAACTCCAAGTTCATCTTCATTCTTGTTCTTGCTTACTCTTTAATATTTTCTACTTTGAATTAATGCAATATCTGGTGATCTTATTTCAACCCTGTTCTAGTTCTAACATTGTTATTACAGGAGCTAAATAAGCACCAGAGTAAATGTAATATTATGTACTTCAGAATTGTACTCAACTGAAATCCGACGTGGCAAAAATTCTCACTCACGTACCACCCATTCGCGAAACTGAAACCATGAAGATGATACCATGATATCAAATGTCTATCTTCTAATTCTTAAGCAGTAACTGTAAATGAGCTTCTTTCTTTTCTTTTCCCTCACTCCTTCTATACATCTCTAACAATAGATGTCCAAGTAGAGTGGAAAATTGACAAAATTAAATGTTGCACAACCAAACTACTAATTCAATCTAGTCAAGAACAGCATTTTTAGTGAGACAGCTCAGAAAGAATTAGATTTGCTACTTGTACATTTAATGGAATCAAATGTCACCCTCTTTTCTTATAATTAGTTTTTCTCGTGGATAGCACAAATCGATTGGTAGTGATCGTTATTCGAAAAACTATATATTTTAGGTAGCAGTTATAGGTATATGTTATGCATGTATTTGTGTTAATTTAGTTCTAACTGCTTTACAAAGACTGAAACAGCAATCATCCTAAGAAATAAATATGCATGCATAGGTATGAAATATTCCAACCCTAAAAACTGAGGCTGTTATGCTGGTGCTTGTAATTTATTTCCAAAGACAAAGCTAATGCAGTAGGTATCTACAATAATATCTCCCGAATGAAAGAAACGAATTGTCAATGGAATACATGCAGGAGAAAGATAAATAACTGGAAAACTACATTTGTCATTACGGTGTTAAAAATATGCTTATCGATTGATAATCTTCTGCTGATTAAGTGCAGTTACAATAAAATTACAAATGACAATCATATTTTAAATTGGTCTCAGATCAGCTATATTCACGATAATTCCAACTTCAAAACTTGAAAATATACTTTTAGAATCAATGCGTCTTTCGGTACCAAATTCAGGAAAAAATTATAATACCTAATACAAGAGATGGAATGTGCATGGAATAATAATTCCAATAATTAAATTCCAATATACCCAAGAGTAAAAATATTTTCCTAGCAAAAAAAACATATCTATGACGATGTTCAGCCCCCTTGAATATACCTCTACAGTCCTTGCATGAAAATACCCTATGAAGTCCATAAAAAATGTTGCAAATCTTCGTTATGTGCGTCATGGAAATTGAAGCCCTTTCATTCAGCAAGGGAATCTGATGAAAGGAATTTTTACAAATGTAACTACTATTACTTTCAAATAAACAGGGTATCGCAGTTTTGACCATTCCGTTTCTGCTCGTCATTATATATCATCTTGTTCTTCGCTCATAAAATAATTTATTTTGTTAAAAATGCCTGCGAACGACGTGTGGAAGGCTGCGAAATGTGCAGGCTTTGTGGTTCTCATGCTTTTGGTGGTGGAAGCCTCAACAGCCGTGTGCCCTAGTAAAATTTGTTGGCGATATTATAGCCATAAGATTCGACTTTGGCTGATCCTCAGTCTCTTTATTTGGACATTGATGAAGGGACATAACTATATTCGCATCGTCAGAGAAAAAATTGCAACCTTCGTCTTACCAAGACCAGAGCATGTCCATTGTCGCCATCATGTCCATGAATGACTTGTACGAATGTTTCTCCTTGTTAAAACGTAACTCATGAAAAATATGTCTCATACTATTAACTTTATACCACCAATGATACTACTTTCATCGGAAGTGTCTTTATTTCTTGTTATTTTACTGGCATGTCACTTTTGCTTTAATGTAATCCTTTTTCATATATCATTTTATACTAATTGTTTGATTATTTTTTAGAAAAACTGCGTTCAATCAAAGTGGCCAGTAGAATTCATCCATAACTATCAATATAAATGACCTTCTGCGTCTGTCCTTGCTTCTAAACGGTTATAATATGTCCAAAGGCACAACATATAATATGACTGAATGAAACCATTTATTTATCGTTAGAATGGATCTGAAAATAGCTAATTAAATTACGCGATAAAATTAAGTAGGTAATACGTAGTACAAAGTACAAAATTGTAAATAGACAAAATTTACACTCGATTGTAGCCAAAAAATGTGTATTAAGTAATTGTGTATCCTATGTAAGTCGTGCGTCTTTTGAGTGTATAGTTATATTCATTTTCGTTGTCATATTGTGTTGACTGAATAAAATACTTTTCTAATGGAAATGCTGGACAGTAGAGTACTGTGGAGTGGGATGAATAGTGTATTAAATATTCTAAAGATCTATGTACGTAAAATTATCTAAGCCAGCCTCATTTTAATCATTAATATTAGTAATAATTGGGATATTTTTTGCTTCACAAGCTTATTACAATTTGCTTTGTGCTTTAAAAAGATAGGTCGCTGCACACTGAACATTTTACATGAAGTATTAACATTATGAACTAGTATCTTGCATACTAAGCTCAACTTTCGGATGAATCTAGAAAAATGTTTACCACTCGTTTATAGCTTAAGTAGGTATCATAATTTCAGAGTTTAGCATTTTGACTGATGGTACACTCACAATTTGATCACATACGTTGCATTGTCAATTTATCAATGCCTGCATTTTGAACCTTTGACCATATACTATTTATTTTACAGGTGGAGGTGGGTAAGGTGATGAAAATTCCTCTTGTGGTGACTGAGCAATATCCTCGCGGACTTGGTAAGACTGTTTCGGATATTGATATCAGCCATGCAGTTGTCGTGCAACCAAAAACAAGATTCAGTATGCTTATTCCAGACATTGAAAGACTTCTGCCCAAACTTTGCGACGGAGTTCTCGAAAGCATCGTGCTCTTTGGAATTGAGGTGTGTTACTTACCACATCAACGGAATTTTGGATTAAATTCTATAATTGAATTGGACTTTAATTTCAGTCCAAATTGTCTCATGCAGAAAATTCGTTTGCACATTTTAGGATGGTTGGTGGGTAGTCATCAGGGTAGGACCGAATCTGCATTAGTTAATTGCAACTTGTAGTATATATATATGCCTTTTCATTAATATAGCTCATTCAATTGATGGGAGTAGTAATAATTAGGCGTTTTTAATGTTATAATGGTGTCAATTCGATATACCTATATATCATGAACCAGTCCTACGAAATGTGGGCGTTAATTGAAAATAATCTGGGAATTGAAATTGAATCTGTAATTGTGTAATTACGCACACATCATGGGATTTATCTTTCGGGTGTATTAGTTAATTACTTACTAAAGTATCTACCAGAGAAGCGATTTATTTTTTTATTAGTGAGAATATTTTCGAATATTCTAAAAGCATACAAATGAAGATGTATTTAAACTGATCTTCACAAATATGGCAATTGCTTTAAGGTTATAATTAATTGAAATCGCTAGTAGTAGGTCATAGTGATATATTACATTATATATAGTTGTGATTGAGAAATTGCCAATTTGGAAAGAATTAAAACAATTTCAGAAAACAATATTTGACCGAAGGGTTCAATATATTTTATCAGTTATGTAACGAATTTTGCTACTGTCTGAAATATTAATTGTCGTCTTTTCTTTTAGACTCATATCTGCGTGGAGCAAACTGCAATAGAACTTTTGGCAAGAAATCTGAAGGTTCACATCATAGCGGACGCTAGCACATCGAGGAACCATGCGGACAGAATGTTGGCTCTGGATGTATGTACCTTACCTATTAGCTATACTCAGCCAGTGTACAAACAATGGTTTACTACTGAGTTTGCATGAACGACCTGGCCGCTGGTGCGGTCAGAGAAGTGA
>JAAAYG020021325.1:2456-18515 GCA_009936455.2 Tomocerus minor
CAAATTAGTTTTATATTACCACGACCTAGTACTTTCTCCTTTTGACATGTAATTTCCATTTTATAATTTAAGGCCAACTGCAAACTAAATATACTCAATCACTATAAACTGCAACAATTTTACAAAGTTTTATAAGTTTTATTTACATCTCCCTAAAAAGTATTCAGGCATCCCATTGATAAATTACTATTTCAGTTTATGTATTTGGAATTATTTCCTTTTTCGACAGTTCACGACATACTAAAAAATATTTAGATTTTTTCAAATAATAATAATAATAGTTTTTAAGGGTTCATTTTCTAAAATCTTTCATGCCAAAAATGCTCAGCAGTTTATCAGCATTTAGTCTGTCAAATTACTATTAACGTTATATAATAAATTCTCGTTTATTCTGCCGCATGATGAGCAGGATTTGTAATCTGGAGATACAAGACATAATATTTTAAAACTGTTACTTGGATATTATTAGAATGTATATTGACTTTTAGTGTGTATTTTAATAATTTATAATTGCATTTGCATAATTGGAAAGGCTTAATGCTGAGTCCAGGAAGGAAAGCAATGTAGTTAAAAGGTTTGATAAATATTCTGTTCTTACAAGTGTGTATTGTTTAGGTAGAATGGGGTTTCGCAATGAAGCATCCTCATAATTATTCAGGTCAATTGAAATGCGAGACGCAATAAATGTAACAACAAAGAACTGGTACTCACATTTGTAAGTGAGTTAGCGTATAAATAGAAGAGAGAGATGTTAGTTCCTCGTCTGTTTGTGTGTCTAGAGTTAGACGGAGTCCTGGAGCAAAGTCCAGTGAAACGCAAATAGCCTTTATGCTCCTTCAAACAATAAAATTTACAATGAATGCGTGGCCATTTATGAAAATGAAAGCGTAGCTTTAATTTAATTACCTAGTCTTGTTTTGTTGAAACGTTCATTTATATTATGAATGTTTATCTCTGATCGTTGAGACAATGAAATGAAATGGTCCTCTCTCTCTTCTTCTACGAGGCAGGCAGGCAGAGAGCTTCGTTGAATTAAGTTGAAAAGTAAAAGTGAATAGTCCTCTAAAAGTTACAGTTTTACATTCTCGTGTGGCATTCTTGGTAGCTTCGCCCATTTTCATCGGACCGAACAGAGATCGACTAAATAATCACCCTGATATCAAACTAACTAACTATCCTCCTCTATCTAAGCCTATCTCCGCTTTCTCTCACTTTCTCCTTCACTACTTTCTAATAGCAAAGGAACTTTTATAACATACTTAGCCCTGAATGTATAGCGTGCACTAGAAAAGGAACCACTAATAATAGCAGTGAAAGCCTAAGATCAATTCTAAATAGCCTAGTACTAGAACAGCTCAAGATAAGGGAAGTTTTTGTGGAAACTTAATTTCTCTGAGAAAACTCGTCAAAATTGATTTTCCCATCTGAGAGGACATTAGCACATTAGTAACATCTCGAATTCTGTGAGCATCATGTGAACTCGGACGATTGGCATCGTCCACGAACGTAAACATCACAATCCCAGGGTGGTCCATTTCTTTTTTCACTACAACTTCAAGAATAATCGAGTCACACATTTTTGAAACTATCCGCCACAAAGAAAATTAGATTCGACAGTTAAATTCGAAACAAATCAATTTTCCCGCCATTATTCCTACAATGATCCTTGTTTTAGATTGCGCGCCAATTTTGAATTTAAAGTTAATGCTATTAGTTTTAGGGTCAATTTCAAAAAACTTTACCCTTTTCAATATGCATTAAAATTGGCTATGCCTAGCAGTTACATTTAACTCCTCCTTTTCAAGTAATTACAACTAGATTACAATTAGATAAAAGTTTATAATAAGATACTGAATAGATTGCCACGTGAAAATTGGCGGAAAAATCCATCGTTAATGTAATTTGTAAGGAAGAGTGTTTTCCTTTGAATAAAATATGCTGAATAAATAATGGTATCTATAAATTTTGTAATTTGTCAGTTTTGTAATTAAGTCGTGAGCCACAATGTGGGCTCATTGTAAAAGTTTTCTGTACATTAAGAAGTTAGCAGCTACGCGCCTGATGGTGGTGATCCTGTAGTGTGTGAAGAAATATAGAAAAGGAGAAGAGGCTTAGTTGTTGGAGGAATTGAATGGCCACCCTGTGAGTGCGGATCTATCTGCTGTTGTGTTATTGGAATCCATAAGAGCTATCTCTTTCAGTTTTTCGCAAACTAATTTCATCAAGAGAGGTAAGGAAGAGCGTCAATGGGCTGGATGTTGCATGGCTATATCTCTTTTGGATTTCATAGAAACTCTTCAGAGTTCAATAGTTCAATTTACTATTAGTTCAAGCAAATAGCTTTCATTGGCTACATATATATATATATATAATATAATATGTCGCTCTAGATGATCATGGCTATACAGGGAGAAAAAGGTAACTGGCTAACGGTTCCCTGAGAATCAATCCACACGCTCCTGTGAACCTGAAGACGTTCACTTCACTTCCCTTTATCTTGGACGGTGAACAAGAGACGATCACCGAATGAAGTTCACTCTTAACTCTCGGCTTTCCTCTACACCACGACTATAGCCCATGCTCATCACTCACTCCATGCACTCACACTCAACTGGATCCCATATCAAACCTAATCCTATCCCTATCCTTTTGCTTCACAAACGAGATTTCACTTTTATGTAGATAGATAGAAATGTAGCCAAGGTAGGCACCGATGTTATTTATCCATCCATGCTCACTGAAATGACACTACCTTCTCTACTCCGGATCACACACCGACTAACTTCCTACCATATGCCACGAAAAGATAAAGGGCCGCCCCACAAGGCTCACTCTCAATCCCTTTTCTCTATTCTTTCCAATTTTCAAGACACGCTGTACTGCACTGTAGCTCCAAATATTCCAGCTGGGAATTTTGCTTAACATCCGGAAATCATACATATTTTCTTAAAATACTGCATTTGACAACATTTAAGCGTAAAATTGCGAATTTGTTCACATATAGCCCTCTAATCTTGAGTTTCACACACATTTAACCCTAAGATTGGAAAATTACAGACACTTTTTATCTTAGAACAGTGCAGTGAGTTTACCTATATTTTTGAAAACTATTGAATTTCGCAACTTTTAAACAAATATATGCATACATCTTTATGGAATTTTAGACTTTAAAGTTAAAATGATTGGTTTTGTCTAAACACTGTCTTCAACTCTTGAATTTTAGGCCAACAAAAAATTTGGAAAGTTGGGAGTTCGTATACATTTCTTCCATTTGTATACGTTTAAAATGCAATTTCACTAATGAAATGGGTTTCAATTTCAACGAGTAGCATACGGTTAAGGTCTATATATACAAGAATTTGAATTCTCTGAGTAAAAACACAAAAATGAATGGGATATTGCTTACTTGGAATAGAATGTCATTTATTGAGTCAAGGCTAAACAAGTTTGTACTTCATGGTTCCATTCTGGATTTTGCATTGGGAAAGTATCTTGGGTAGAATAAGGATTGTGTATATATATAGGAATATCGGACTACTGGTGTGTAGTTAAGAGTGAAAGTAGTTGTAGAAAGTGGAATTCTGAGCAATCTATCTAAATATGTATCGTTTGCGTGTGTAGTGACGTATGTAGGTCTGAGATATGTAGTCAGAACTTGGATTGTGCACAAGTCTCAACTTGGCGTCGTGTCTCCCGACAAAAGACAGATAAAATATCTAGAGATTATAAGGAAGAGAGTTTTCTTTTCCGATTCGAAGGCTTCGAAGGTTCGAGGGAGAGTATCGTAGTCGAAGGTACATAAAGTCCCAATCGAAATTAAATGAAGCATCACGAAGGCTTAAAATTTAGGAAAAGCAGTCTGGCGAAAGGAAAAGAATTCGATCAAGGACCGAGACACCGTGAGTAAGCAACGAACATTACAACAGGCAAAGGCTACGAGATTTCATTTTAGCTCAGGCCAACCACTCCATCCCATCTCTCTATCTACTTTCACTCTACTTTCACTCACTCATCGTCAGCTTCATGCCCTGCTTACTTGCATGGACTTCAACAGTGTCTTCTCTTCGTTTAGACCCGTGTCCTCCTGCGAAATAAACTACCAACACACTTTGACTCTGTTATTATATCTACTCTGAGCTATGAACAGCTTTCGACAACATTTTGCACCACCATTTCTAGTCAATAGGGACCTCTGACTTATTCTTAGCTAACGATACACTACATTACGTCCACCTCACCGCATTTCCTTCTTTCGAAACTCCTATCATCATGTCATTCCCATAAAATAATCCTATACAAACTTTTTAGCACAAGGCTTCACCTTTGGTCTCTATTTACCAAACGAAAACCTTTTGTATCATACTCTAATAAAATAGAATCTGATTTCCTCTCCTAACAAGGCTGGATACAACCGGTAAGCCTCATGCAAACAAAAACGTTAAATTTTCAAATAATAAATATGGGAAATTCAAATCTATACTAGTTTACGTTTTATTTTTAAATAATGAATATTTTTACATAATGCACTCAGCATTAATTTGTTTCTTTTCAGCAAATTGCGAAATGAATTGTGGGAATATAATTATAATTTGAAGTTTTGGTAAATTAGATGTTTTTAATATTAGACAAGTATATTCAGAATGTTTCCCCATCTTTCCCAAACCCATTCCCAAGGGTCGTATCTTCTCCTACCAAAATGTGTAGTAAAGCCTAAAATTACACTTGACAAGTGAGTCTACTGTTATTAGTGTCTCAAATATTTTTCTTGTAAACTTTCTATAAATAGTGGTACGCTAGAAGGTTGACTTGAGTGGACGAGAAGTGAGACTGGTTAAAGTAGTCCTTGGCTGTACCTGTGCTCAAACAGTGAAATTGAATAATATTTCCTTCCTAGTCTTTCCGCAGTGAAACTGATGTGTGACGGCAATGTCAAAGAGCAGGAGAAAATTTTAGAAATCCCGGAGACGATTGAGATTTTGAAAAAACGGAGACTCACGCCATAGCTCTAAAAAGAATATATTTATCTAGGCAACATGAGGCCTACTTTTGTAAAATCTGGAGTGAAAGTATGTTTTAAAATTCGACGAAATTTTTTTACATGTAAATTCCTACTTTACCTTAAGTACTTTTTTTCAAAATTCATTTCTATGTCCAAAAATTACTTTTTCGAAAATATCGTGCTCATGTTGCCTAGAGAAAAAGATGGAGATTCTGACTATAGTACCAGTATTGTCACAGTTTAGCTGATAATCGGGAATCGTCTCCCGCGAACCAATCAAGTCAACAATAAAGTATATATAGCTTTAATCCGAGGGTTTAGTATGGGGAATACGGTGTATTTACTTATGGTTGAAATGATGCTACTAGCAAGTGATAACGTTTTGTAGGGTTGTAGGGAGTTGTTTTGATATAGGACATGAAGTGATATTAAAGGTAAAAGTTTTTGAAATAGAATGTACGTGAGCCGTACCCTTAGAGAAAACAGTTGTGTTTCCTTTGTAGAGCAGAGCTTAGCTTTCTCCTTGTCCCTGCAGCTATCTAAGGGCAAACACAATACGAGTAGAAAGCATATAGCGAGTCCATGAAGAAATAACTTATCACTTTTCCTACTCCCCACACACATGCAGTAGACATATAGATAACTCACGAACACATTTATTATACTCAGCAATGATACATTACTTTACCTACATTTTTAGTCAACACTGTCCGTTCTACCTAACGATAAGTATCTTATAATAATATACTTGTCTAGCTATATTCCATGAATCAGTATATATATCATAAATTTATAAGTATATATATATATATATACTTTCTCGTGTAAGTATATGTAAATAGCTTAAAGATACGTTATCTGGATTTTGTAAACTCATCCTTAGTGTTTTCATTTAGGAGGAAAAGTATTTAGGGAAACATTTATATAAATAGGGACATTCTACGTGTATGCTTTGCGAATGTTGAAAAGAACTAATGTTTCTGATAGTGTTGAGTAAGTGTATCTGTTAATTATTCCCATTAATTTGTAAGTTGAAAATTAGAGGATGCCTAAGGATGCGTCTGAAAATGTGCCATAAAAACGGCTAATGTTGTCAAAATCATTTTTAAGTCTAGAAAAAAATGCTGATTATGCAATGAAAGTAGGGATTTGGATTTTGGAAGGGCTTTTGTGTAAAAAATGCATAATTACGTTCTGTAGCTTGGATATGTTTGAGTTGGTTCTCTATGGAGTTATAGACGTGTAAACGGCAAATGTTTTTTGCTCCAGTTAATTCCATTGTATAGAATAACGGAGGGAGTCGTTCGTCGTGTAATGCAATACTTGTTTTATTTGATTTTGTGTCTAAATACGGATATGATGCAGAAGGGAAGATTTTTGGAGAGAGAGGAATATATGGGGGAATAATGGAGGATGGTGTATTCCTGGAAGGTTATGAGTGTCTAGGATATTATGTACATGGTTGTTGTGAAGTGGAAGGATGCATAGAGAGTTGCTAGAGTGTAATAAAGAGTTAGGAGTTTTTTCTTATCGACTTGAGTGGAAGGATGTCAGAGGGAATGAGATTTTCAGTCATCGTCAGCCAAGCAACATTCATTTCTCATTCTTGTGTAGCAAAGGAAGTGAAGATAAAATATGATATGAGTTCAAGTCTCTCACAGAGAGACTCTTTTGATAAATAGATTGTGTTTTGTGGATGGAGATGTCGACTTTCTCTTTGAAACAAAATCTTTCATTGATTGCCAGCACACGGGAGCTATATGCACAAGTAATCGCGACATTTCCCCCAGATATCTCTGTCCCGCCCAATACAGAGGCTTAGGGAGCTCTGTTGGTGCGAGAGGGGACTTGTGTATACCTGAGAGACTTCTTCTTCCTCCTGTACATCTTCTTCCGAAGGAATCCCATATCTATTCAAAGTTACATCTTGTTACAGATATTTCTTCTCAATCACTTGCAAGAAATCCTATACGCCAAGAAAGCTCCTCCAGCCACCTCTCTACCTCCAGGAATCTTTCTTATTGCTTTCATTATAAATTGCCTTCCTCATCCTCATCTAATCTACCTATATCTACTTATATTATATAGCAGCTATTTCATATTGATCAAACGTTCAACAGTGTCCGTCCTCATCACAAAATTCACAAATACCACCCTTTCGCACAAAACTTATTCACTACTACATTTATACAACTTTTCAATATCTTCTTAGCAATGCTCTCACAAGGAAATCTCATTATCTTCATTTAAAATACATAAGGATTCTATACAGCATGTCTAAAATCTCCTAAAACACTCTCTAAAAACTTTATTTCAAACTTTCACCTCACAAAATTACTTTCTCTTCACTAAAATCAACAGCGCGTATCCGTAAATATTATTGAAAAGTTCTTCAACAATTTTCCCAGGAATTCAATGTAAAATTTTCCCGCGTAGGATGTTCGGAAAATAGTACTTCATACTGTACATTGCTATTAATTACTTTTCTACTACGCTGTAAAATCCAAAATAGCCCAAGGAAAATGTATCTGTCTGTGTCTGTGATTATTTCAAAATCTTTATAAATGTACATATGCGCATTTACAGCCACTAAGATATAATTTATCTTGAATTTCATGCATGAAAATATTAAATTCCATGCTAAGTTAAGAAGGGTAGGTACTCAAAGTTTTTGAATAGGGATAGTGATCTAAAAGGATTGGAAAATTGTCTCCTCTCTGTAAAAGATCTTTTAGGAGAATGAATTTCACATGACTTCCTATATCAAAATAAAATTGTTAAGTAGATACGTAGTTACATAAATGTAATGTCATAGCTTGCAAAAAATGGGGCTTGAAATCTTGGAAAATAAGTTTGTATTAAATAAACCATATTAAACGAATGTAACCAAGAAGGCACTTGTAAACGACTTTAAAGTGAGAGGAAATGACACGACTTTAGGTTGACAAGAATAACCGAATTAAGTGAATAACGAAAGATAGCTAGCTATAGGGAGTCATGACTATAATGAATGGCGTGCGCATGAATAGGTTTGACGAAATGTATCTATGTTAAGAAAACATCCATGACTAAGTTTAGTGATCAGGAATGACTGAAGTAATTGAGGAGGACAGACAGACTGACAGACAGACAGAGCCAAACCTTTTCATAAAGAAGAAACTAAAGTTCCTTCTTAATAATGGAATTTTCCGAGCACATTTTCCAGGAAGTTCAATGTTTAAGGTTGTTATTTATATTCTAGTGCGTTGCAAAATGTTTGCCAAGTTTATTCTGAATGGCAAATAATAGAAGAAATCGACTGGAGAGTCAGAACCTGCCTGCAGTAAAGCTTATTAAAATAAAATGGAAGATTTTTTGTGTGTGTATCTGAGAAAGGTGAAATGCGACGAAAGTAAGTGACACTTTTCTATAGTTAGAGTCTCTAGTAGAGTTGTGCTGTAATACTTGCAGGATGTAAAATTGAATTATTTTGCAATTCACATTATAAAAATTGAATTACTTTGATAGAGATATTATGTGCGCTACGGAATTTGCCATTATCCTCCATTCAGTCAGGAGCTTGGCTACTGTAAATGAGTTAAAGCTGAAGTTGAGGAGCATTGTCGCGAAGCGAGGCAGGAATTTCTTGTCCTTGTTGTTGTGCAGAGAGAGAAAATGAGATTGTTAGCCCTAATTGCATTGCATTGTGAAAAGTGTTCATTGTGTATTGTTGGGAAAGGAGGGCAGGAGGCTATCTTTGGGCGGATGTCATGATATGGCACTTAGAACCTCCTCCTCCTCCTGGCAATGCCCTCCTCATAAAATCCCTAAATTACGTTTTTTGAGCACAACACGATCATTTGTATGTTTAAAGACGCAGAGTCGGGTATAAATAGAATGCTATGTTCTCGATGAGTGGGATGAAGGAGATTTCATCCCAGAACCACTTTCACTCCTATCCGTTCAGCTCCCAATATTCCATTATCCTCCTTATATGGCTACTCATGCAATTCTGAAAACTGGTTATATTATAGCTACTCTCTATTCCCACTAATACTTTCCCTACTCGGGTTAACTATGCAAATCTCTCTCCCATTTCTACAGGATAAATTTGCTCTTTCTACAAGTGTAACTTTAGTTTAAACAATACGGTGACTATGTCGTTTAGAATTGAGTTATAATAACTATTTACATCAATGCATTGATCGACACAACCCTAGGAACAACCTTATTGCAATTTTATTATATTCCTAGCAAGGCTATTCAAAATTATGCTCTTTTCACGGAAAAAAATAATACACTGTATTTGACACATTTTGACTTTTATGACACATTTTGGCTATTAAATTAAACACTTAATTTTTCATATCGGGAATAATTAATTAATACACAACACAATTATTCCGTAAAGATCCTTTTCGGGCTACGAACAACGTCATCCGTCTAAATATACAATAGAGCACAATATTATTTAGATTTAAAATATACATTTTTCACTTTGATATTTATCACTATGATAATTATATATTTATTTTTTATTTGGAATTTTAATTAACTAAATAAAATGATTCCCAGGTAAAACAGTTTTTGGGAATTACAAGGGAATTTACATCTTCGTACTATTAAAATAGGATTATAGTGTCTATTGCATGTTCCTAAGGCAGTGGTGCATCGTTGCACACGTTTAATTTCTCAGATTGTGATCCATGACATGTTTAGGTCATCGAAGATGACATATTTTGTTATTGTCAAGAGTTTTGTAGCCACTTGGTGTGGTATTCAACATTTTCGGCAGTCGTCTCATCTGTTAGGCTTACTATGCGTTTAATGCATTCAATGCATTTGGGATGCCTTGAATGCTAGTAGTGCAGTCTGGAGAACAGTTCTGTATTAGAGTTTTGGGTAACCGAGAGGCTGTTGTGTGTGGAAGGAACATGGGACATGGAGTGTCCGTATGGGTTGGAGAAAGAGAGGGAATAAAAATAAAATCGCGGTTTGGACGATGTGGAGGGAGAAGTCGTAGGATGATGATATGGGATGTCGTTTGATCAGGCAGGCAGATCAGGAGGAGTAAAAAGCTTAGCTGGATTGTGTGAGGGAGAGCGGAGGCATGGAGCGATAATAACATAACGTAACGGAGCCTCTTTTGCTCTGTGCCGTCTGTAATGAAGGAGAGGACTTGAGACGTAAAAGGCCTACGAGCCTCTATTTAATGTGCCATTGTGTTCTGGAGAAATGTATTAGAGTCCCCATAGACTGGAGCCATTGCGACGATTCCGGCCCCTTCCTTGAAATCTCTTCTGCCCGTCGACTACTCAAATAGATGTGCACTTAAACCTGAATAAGTAGCAGTGACAAGGAGCTATATAAATTCTCTTGTCCAATAGAGCAGAGCGAAAAGACGAGAGAGTTCCAGTTCCAGTTCTCCAGGACTCTGGCTCTGCTGCTCCTCTTATCCAGCCAATAGACATTACTCTACATAGCATTATTATTCTGTCCTGTCCTACAAACTCATATGGCCTCCCTAAACTCTTACTTATGTATCTCTCTCTCTGCCACTGTCGCTCTGTTTACGTAGCTTATGAATGTACTTTCTCTCCAGCTTTCTCCAGTACTAGCCTCCAATGGCACACTCAAAACACAATGAACACGATAGACGACACGACAGGACACGACCCGGAGGAAAGACGAAAACTAACATTCAGCCTACTTGAAGTTGAGTTAACTTTATTACTCTGACATAGCATACACTTTCACCAGACTACAAAACTATTCTATGGTCAATCCAAAATGTAGCTAACCCCTAGGTTAGTCAGGGCTACCATAATTACACCACTTTCTCCAATATCCTTTGATGTATCATTTTGTGAATGGAAAACATATATTAGGTATATTTCTTCATTCTATCATTAAAACCACGAAACATTAGTGGTGAAAGTTGGTGAAAGCACTGGTGAAAGTTAGAGAAAGTTATAAGTTGATATAGAGAAAGCATTAGATAAAATGTACATGTAAAGAAAGTATAAAGGTTTCTAAGGAGTGTGCGTAAGGATAGATAGCTTCTTTCTTGCATGGTTATTTGAAAAGAGAAAGTTTCATTTTGAGATTTGCATAAGAAAAGAGAAAGCTTCAATTGGAGTTTGCGTAAGAAAACAGAAGGGCTTCATTTAAGAAAAGTCACGAAATAAAGATTCATGTGGGATACACGTGCATGTATATAAGGAAAGAGAATAAAGATTCATTTGGAGTTTGAATAAGAAGAGAAAGTTTTATGTATATGGAGGTTGCGTAAGAGAAAGTTTCATTTGGAGGAGTTTGGATATAAGTAAAGAGAAATCTATATGGTGCCATTTAGGGAAGCGTTTATTGTAAATTGAGACTAAATAATTAAATAAACAATTTTTGTGTCGTTGCAGGTGAAAGCGGGTTAATTTTGCCCTTTGTAGAAAGTGATGGAATGATACGCCCCTCCCCTTATGTATATTGCACAACGTGAGATTCGAAAAAGAAAGGACAGAACAGTGAGAGAGAAAGTGAGTCTTTTGCTCTGTATGTGTGTGCCAAGAGCCACAGTGTAAATAGAGAGAAAGGCAACAGAGTCCAACCTTCACTTTCTCTGTCCATCGAATTACTTTTCCCGTTGACTTTCTCCCTCCACACTGGCACTGAGGGAATAGTGACGGGAGACTATGATTATAAATATAATATTTATCATCAGGTGTTCGGGAAGTGGCATTAGATCGTTAGCCATCCATGACTTGTACTAACTCTAAATAGGTAACCTAGTGAAAGTGAGGAGAAAGCATTGTGTTGGATGCGTGCAGTAGATGCAATTTCTGTTATGGCACAATGCATCATAATCATAATCATTTGCGAGGGGAAATGTGCTAGGGGACGTTGTCCTATGTAGGAAATTACCCGCCTTCTAACTACAGAGAAAGTCGACTCTCTAATGGTAATTTGCTAAAATAGAGTCCATCAGTGAAAATAGAAAGTCGTCGAGTCGGGAGACACCGTATTTCTTATGGCTCTACACTAATACAGCCATAAAATTCTGACTTTCACTCCGTTCACACTTTGATAAATTTAAGGACCGTTTTTCTTGTATTAGAAGCCAAAGGCTTTTAGTCTCGAGACAATTGATATTTATGTGTAAAACTGGAGCATAGACTTTCTCCTACTTTCTCTTGATAAAAAAAGAAACTGTTTTAAACAGAGGGAAATAATATGAGGCTAATGGATAATAATAATAGTCGGGAGAAAGTGTGTCTCTCCTTTCTCCGCTCTATAAATAGTCAGTGAAAGTGTACATAATATTTAGAGGAGAAAGTACGAGATTGAGATGGCTGCATATGCAGACGTACGTTATATCCTCAGAGATCCTTATGTCCTTATTCCCTTTGCCGACGAGATGTTTGAATAGAAAGGGAAGCCAAGTGAATTGAAGTGAAGGGAGGCGAGTTGCCAGGACAGAAGATGGACGCCCATCTACTGCAATTGTTACATTGGACATAGTTAGACTGGAGAAAGCAGTCACTCAGTTTGCGTCGACCATGTGCCATGCACTCAGTCAACATAAGTATATGTACAAAGACAAGAAAGTCAACACTAGCACAAAGGGTCGGGCACCAATCCCGTTTCCCAACCCGGGGGCCTCTCTCTCTCTCCCTGCATTATCATAATGGAGAAAGGTACATGAGAAATGAGGGAAAGCAGGGAGGGGCGGAAATTTATTCAAATGCACTTGAATTTCGTAGTGTGTGAATAGAGACTAAGTGGAGGTCGACGAGGGAAACGGAGAAAGAGATATATAAGTGTAAACAGTAGGGACCTAACAAACTTCTTCTTCTCTTTCTCTCTGACTTTCTCTCTCTCTCTCCTGTTGTCTTTAGCTCTTGCTTTCTCTTGTCTTCTGTTTTTCAATAAGCATAATGGACCTTCCCCTTGGGCATCGCATTGCAGCATCTTCTAATCCGAATTCTGGAATAGCCGATGCGCAGCGGAAGGAGAAGGCAAGTCACTCAGTCAGCAACAGAAAAGAGAAAAGAGAAAGGAGAAAGTAGAGAGAGAGAGCAAATGCCATGCAGAGGCAAAGCACAGCAGCCCACACTTTTCTCTTTCGCAATAAGAAACAAATGCGAACAATAGAAAGAAATAGAAACAAGTCTCAGGACCAAAAGAACTCCTCTTCCTTCCTACTCCCTTTCTCCGAACGCACTCTTCCAGCTTTCTTTTGTCTAATTATATTTTATAGAACCTTGTAATCACCCACCTATCTCCGACTGTCAACGACACTATTACAAATATCAACTCTTTTACTCACGCAGCTCTATTTTAAATATTCCATGAGCGGAAATGGACGGAGAAAGTCCTCTCAACCGCTTCAGACTTTCACTAACTTATCATGACTTCCTACACATACGTAAATTTACAATTTACACAGTTCTCCATGCCTCTTATTCATTTTTCATTCCTTATCTTTACATTTCACACAGTAAATCCAACAATATTTTCTAATTTTTACATAAATTATTTTACCGGGAACTTTAAAAAATAGTTGCAAGGACAATTTCAAAATTTTAAATTGCCTCCTATTAAAAAATATCAATTTCTGTTCATTTAACCTTCATTCTCAGATAGATAATTTTTTAAACAGTTTTTATTACTAAAAACTTATTTTTAGGCACATGAAGATTTTAATATAGTTAGATAGTAATTTAATTTAAATACTACAAAGTATTAAATTGATTAAAAAATATTTATTCCAATTTTCGCGCTCTTACTTTAGCGGGAATTTTAAAAAAGCGTAATAAAATAAACAAATATTATAAGTAGATGGTAGATCTTGGGGAGGAAGTATATTTTTCTTACTCTAAAGATATTTTAGTAGATTCTATTATATGAAATAAAGACAGAAAGTCATTTGTGATATTCAGTGTTCTTGTATTATTATTAGTATGCAAATATTTAGTAGAAGATAGTATTAAGCTTATGTTTGTTGTCAGAGGCATTAGTAGTAAGTAATTTAATAGGAATGTAAATAGAGAGTCTCTGTTTTCTCCTTCTAACACAAACAGGAAGACATGGATTTCTGTTGATTCTGTCACTACTTCCTATCTTGCTAACTTGCTAAATTGAATAATTTAGATTTAGCAGAGTGCATGCATTAGTAAACAGAAATTCCCTGTGTCTGCAATAAAGTATAAGGGGAGGAGTGTTGTCTACTAGAGAAGAGCCTTGTTATAATAAAAGGATCTCAATTCACCTGCTCCGAAGAAAGGGACTGTGTATATAATAGAAGAAGGATTCCTTTTAAAGGAGAAGATCCCCTTTCCCCTATAAGATAAGAGAGATTTAGTTTGGGAAAAGTTGTAATGGAGGATCTTGTCCATTATCGGTGCTTTTGTTAGGGCAGTCGTTAGAATGGTGGAAATACGGCAATTAGACTGACAATAAGGACAAAGGCAATTGACAGTAACGAAGGGATGTTAATTCTGCTCAATCTGTAGAATTGGACATTAATGCCATGTCTCCGTGTCCACTATTCTGTAAAATCGATTAAAGCATAAAGCAGAGCAGGATAACTGGATTGGGAGCAGCAGAGATGCTCACTCTCTGCAGAGACTCATCTTCCATTTCTTCTCTATGCCTCTCTCTCTCGCCAGTAGTAGTAGTAGTAGTACACAGGAGACAAGGACAAGAGCAAGAGAGAGAGAGAGAGAAGGAGAGGAGCAGAAGATTGCAATAAGCTAACTAAACTAATGAATGCAATTAAAATAGCTAGCTCCATGCCTTCTCGTCTTGACACACTTGCAATTAGTTTACTTACTATATTCTTAGCTACTAACCCAAGAAGGTAGCACTAACCCAGGCAGCTCACTGCAAATTCCCTTAACATCATTCTACACCAAAATACACAGCCAAAATACCTGCACTTTATCTACAGGATTCACTCAATGAATTGATACAGGGCATTTCATAAATCATTTCCTTCTTTTAATAAACTAATGTTTTTTAAGAAATGGAAAACAGACGACCCAGTAACTTTAATAAAACACTTTCACTGATTATTTAAAATCAAAGTTTTAAAAAGTTTTAAATGTCCCCCTTATGAAAGCGTTTTGCCAATTACACACATAAATAAGTTCCTTAAAATATTTTCTAAAGATTTCTATCTTATGATGATGATAATTTTAATAGTGATAATAAGGAAATTCTTCTACGTTGACTGTTTTTAGATAGTTAAATTAATATTTTACTCTTTGCAGGTCATTTATTCAATTATAAATACGAAGGATCTCTGAAATCAAAGTTACTACTTGAAAACTGCTGTAGATTTTTTTAAATCAATGAAAACTTATAAATCCTGTAAACATTGAAGCAATTTCTTTGAAACCTTTCCTATTAGAGATTTTTCTAATGCCCATTCTTATAAATAATTACAAATTTTAAGATATTTTGTTTTATGGAAGAAGGGTTTATAAATATCTAGTGCTGATTAATTCTTAGTACTTTTAATATTGCAAAATAGACATTTTGCCCATCGAAACATTCAATTATTGGTCTGGTGAAAGGGATTTTCCTACGAGTAACACGAGGCTAAAATTGTATATTGGATTTATAAAAACAGTTTTTGTGTGTAAAGTTGTGCAGTGGTGTGAGATAATAATAGCCCTGTATAATTTGAGCGTTGGCGGAACATAAGTGGTTTGGTAGTGGCGTTTATTAGAAGAGACGAGGGAGATCTGTTTGATTCTCACATTGAGTTAGGCTGTCTAGTTTATGGTATGTATGTCTCCTCAACTGGATAATCTAATTATAGGGAAGGAGGCGAGGCCGGGCAGGACAAGACAGGACACAACGTTGTTGGCTTGGCTGGAGGGGACTGCTGGAGACGAAGGAGCTTGTGCCTGGAACACGACATTAGTATTTTACAAACGTGCCTAACTTATCGTTAGAGGAGGGGAAGAAGAGCAACATCCACCAAAACTCGTCACTAATGAACGATGTTAGGCTAACTGCCACCCGGCAGACTGCCACCTCGGCTAACTGCCACCCGGCTAACTGCCACCCCGGCTAAA
>JAAAYG020021336.1:6480-18511 GCA_009936455.2 Tomocerus minor
GACAGGGAGGCAGAGAGGCCATTTCATTCCGTGCGATGCCCTTCCATCAAATCAGCGGACAAAGAGGTGAAAGCAGACAAACGCACTTTCCTTTCAGCGGAGAAAGAGAGAGAGAGAGAGAGAGACGTTCGGCAGTCAAAGTCAATTTTCATGTGAATGAGTCGACATTTTGCTAGTCGTGAATAGTCTGATGTGTTATTGATGTCATCGCTATTCTCTGCTCCCCTCTCGTGGTTTCCTTCATTTCATGGGACGGGCTCTCGTTTTCACTGGAGTCGTCACATAGAACCCCGGACGTGGCTCTCTATTCATCCCGAATTTCTTGTGCACACAACTTGCAGGGATTGTAAAGCGAAGAGCAGAGCGGCGGTTAGCTCTGCTCATAAGGAGGGAGTTCGGGAAATAGTGGAGGAGCTGGAGAATAATGAAAGCTGTGACGGAGAAAGGAGACAGTCCTGGCTCAAAACACACTGCACTCCTCCCTGCTTTCTCTCATCTCATCATGTCTTCTGACATTACATCGTCAAGACGTGCGTGACATACTGAGTCCTCTCACACTCTCAATCCATTCCCAATATTTCCTCCTCTGCAACTGCGTTTCATAGATACACTTACACACGCATCCTAATAATAAGACATTATGGAATATTATTAGACGTGTCTAGAAAACAGTTACGGAACTTGTGAATGAAAGTACTGTCACTATCAACTTATCTTCCTTGTACGATATTACGCGAAACATATTTACAAGATGTGATTTTTATAAATTATGAATAATACACAAAATAGAATTTTTACTGCTTAAAATTTCCAACACAACTTGTATGCTGGAAATAAACTATAGACAATAAATAAAATTCAATTTTATTAACGAAGGAACTCAAACTACCTACAATTATAAGTTCCAAATATGTTTTAACTATTTTCACAAACAAATTATCGGCAACGAATTGTGTGGTATGTAGCGGTACGCGGAATTATAAGAATGCCTAGAAGTTCTGTCTGTTTGTATGTATCTATATGTATGCATGTTCTGAGCCCATGTTTTTCATACTTCTAGTCAACTCTTTTGAATTCTGTTTTCGGAGTCATGTCGTCATGTGTCCTCTCAATAAGAAAATCCAGAAAAATAGGCGAAATCGCCCCACCCTCTCCACCACCTTCCCCATCAACTTTTCTTAAAATTCAACTTTTTTGAATTCTGTTTTCAGTATTGAGTCATGTGTCCTCTCAATAAGAAAATCCAGAAAAATGAACGAAATCGCCCCACCCCTTTTATATGTAAATAAATTACTGCTACATTGCTACTCTATTTACAACAGATTATTACTTGCTGTGAATAAATACGGAGTCAATTTGTGTATCTTGAAATGCATGTAGTGGATGTATTGTATTCATTTATTCATTGCACGTGATCAAAATCCACGGAGCAAAGGAAGAAAAGGCAGTTTCTGTCAACTTTTTGACGTCCATGATGTATTAATGCACTAATCTGACGAGACCCGTGAATTGCATGCTGTTCTGAGCTGGAATAAAGAGCTAGGTAGCTAAAGGCAAACTATTTCGAATATTTCTGGAGATTTGGGGACTACATTCATAAGAAACATTCCATGCATTTCCCAAGCGATAGAGATTTGAGATGCAGTCAACATTGAGGGAGAGGTGACTGTATACGTATGTGTATGCGTATGTTAAATTGGTTTCTGGCTGAGTGTTAGTCAATCGCATTGTGGAACGTCAAACTAATAAGACAGATTGATGCAGATAGACTTTAGATGTGGCCGCCTTACTCTATCACATCAAATCCTTCCCCAACAACCCATCACGTTAGCTCAAAATCATTTCCACTTACCGTGCATTGCATTGCGACTTGCATTAGTAGCCACTTATTATTAGAGTCACCACTCCTTTCAGATTAGACTCAGCTATTTTAATTCTGACTATACTGACGTCCACGTTCACCACTTTTATTTGGGATAGGGTATATAACTGTGCAATCCGGGAAACTGGATAATTTATTCAAAAAATCAATTTAAAGTGTTGACAATTAATGTAGCCAACAGAAATTAGTAAATTAAACGAAGAAAACTGTTGGAAACTGTCAAATAAATGGGTTAATATTAATTTGTCAACAAAAATATAGAAAATCGTCATGTGTGTTAGAGGTCAATACCCTAAATTTTGTTTTTTGACTTCCAATTTTCGTAATAACTTCCAAATTTGGAGCAATACATAGTTTTCCTAGGGCAATTGGGCTATTTTCAAGGCGGCTCAGTCACTCTATGCAATATTATGCAATAATATATATGTAACGGGGTTTTAATGGCTACCTATTCACTCGCATTGCATTCCTGTAGAGACGTGCCTACTGCATTGCTGCGCACTTTTGAAATTAGTTGCTTTAGAAAAGGAAAATTTGGAGTTCCTGTGTACAGCAAATGGATGGATGGATGGAATGAATAGGAAATGAGTTTGAATGGAAGGAGAATTGAGTGGAAAGTGTTTTGCAGAGCAGGACGTAAGTGAGAAGAGGAGAAAGCCTTTCTTCTTCCTTCCCAATTGCTCGCCCAACGCTCCGTAAATGCTTTTCTACGAAACTATGACGGATTTCCATTGCAATTCTCCTGCCCTGCCTCCATGTCTCTTTCCTACGTCCATGCAATTCATTCAGTCTCTTCCGGTACATCCCCCGCCACTTTCCATCCTACTACTCTCTCCCACTTCTTACAAATATTTGCACACTCCTTTATTTCACTAACTCCTTTCTCATTTTCTGAGTTCACTCAAGTCAAAAATTGATACTGGACATCTTTCCTCTTATTCATCCAAATCCCAACATAGAAAATCCATACTATCATATTCGCAGTTTCATGACATCTCCATGCACATTTTCATCAATCCATTTTCCGTTTCTTTACAAAATCAATTATTGTATTGCTTATTAAAAAAAGATATTCGTAGCATCATGTTATTTTAATTTTTTCAAGAGTAGTAAAATTATTATGTAGCGGTACGCGGAATTATAAGAATGCCTGGAAGTTCTGTCTGTGTATGTATCTATGTATCCATCTATGTATCTATCTATCTGAGCCCATTTTTTCATATTTGTAGTTAACTTTTTTGAATTCTTTTTTCCGTATTGAGTCATGTGTCCTCTCAATAACAAAATACAGAAAAATGTACAAAATCCCCAATGACTCTCCACACCCAACCCCGCCCACTTTTCTTAAAATTCAACTTTTTTGAATTCTGTTTTCACTTTTGATGTGTTCTCTTAATAACAAAATCCAGAAAAATGGACGAAATCGCACGACCTTCTCCACACCACCCCTTTTATATGTAAATAAATTACCGCTACATAGCTACTCTGTTTACAACAGTTTATTTGACATATCATTTAAATTACATTCTAATCCTATCTCCATAATTTAATTTTCGTGTAATTATTTAAAAGCATAGGATTTCGTTATGTAACATGGTAAAGTAGTTAGGATTCTTTTGTATTATTATCAGGTTTAACTGGAGTAAGAAGATAGAGGCATAGTTTCTAATCGGAAAAGTTTCCTTTGAGAGTAGCTGAGATTGCATGATTTTGTCGTGTTACTTTAGAAATGCCTTTCTTGGGCTTTTAATGTGCTTACTTAGTAGAGTTAAAATATAATTTCTAATAAAAGGCCTTGCTAGTAGTTGTGAGTGTTGTGAGAGTGGTCGGGACGCTAAGTTTTTGTGAGAGAGCTATTAGTAGGAGAATAAAAACATTAGGAGAGTTGTAAGTATGAATGGGTTTTAGATTGGGTTATGGGAAGTAATGTGGGTGAAATGAACGGAGAGTAGTGCACGTTGTTAGATGGAGAGAGAGAGAGAGAGAGAGGAAGAAGAAGGGTGGCTGCATGTTCGGAGGAAGTAGATAGGAGAGATATGCCGGGATGTAAATGTAAATGGGCAGAATCTGCATGGGAGAAGTAGAAATGTGTTTTTGTGGGACAGTGAAGTGTGAGAGGAGTGCGGTGATGGATGGCTCATGCATGCTAATAAATTTCGACTTGAAAAAATAAAGTGAAGGCAGAGCAGGACACGCGAAATAGTTTTCTTCTTTCTCCGTCGAGGAGGAGGACGAGGAGCAGGACTGCTGCGTGGCATTGGAGAACACTCTTGTTATTTCCAGAGGATGGAGAGATGGAATGAGTGAGCGAGCTGCCAGATGAATATGAATGTGAATATGACATTCCTCCTTCGCACACTCACTACGCAATCATTCACACTCTCACAAAAACCCTGGCAGATCGCATGTTCGCTTTCCCCACTTTCACCTGACATTACACACTAATCTCCCTCTGCTCACACAGCTACAACCACTCGAACTACACTAGCTATCACCCGCTCTACTCTCTCTATCTAGGTACCTATACACTTGTGTTATGTTGTTGCACATACATACACACACACACACCAGGAGAGTGAGTGAGATACAAAATGCCCGGCTCTATGGCTCGTTACATGAAATATGACTCTTTCTCCGCTTCTCCTTTTGTCTCCGCCAACTACAGTCAAATATGCATTTAGCTCGCTTGATTCAGTTAGATTGTCACAGACAGATGTAATAAAAGTCTCTTTTACATGCGACACTCTCTTGGCTACGCACACACGGATATCTGACAAAAACTTATGCTACTTTTTTACGACTCTTGCCTTTGCCTGCATGCCCTCCTCCCGCCGTGTCCCTCCCTAATAAATATCTCATTAATATTTATGCTACATGAACAATCATTTGTTCTAATGAAACTTCTCCGCTCTCCTCTTCTTAATCATGTTTAACCTTTAATAACTGTGATTTATTAACCGCAGCCCAATCCATTTCCTATCTAGCCACTTTATAGCCCACTCACTTCATAAAAACAATCGGCCAACAAACATTTCCTCACAATTCATGCGGCTTATAACATTTCAAATTCTAAAATGAATAATATACACGGTGTTCAGAGCACACGAACGAAACGCTTAAATATAAAAAGTTCCAATTTAGCTCCGTAGCTGACAGACAGAGCAATAAAACAAGAGAGAAAGTCAATGTTAGTGCCTATACTAATGTAATAATCCATTCACAGATTCATTTTTTATTCTGGAGACGCTTCTAGTTTTAAGTCGTCTACTTTATTTTTGACTTGACGTACAAAGTGATTCTTATTATTGTAACAAGAAAATGTAAGTTTCACTTTGGAATTGTGTTTTTACATGTAAATCATATGGAAAAGTTGAATGACAATTACCAGCTATGTCTTTAGTAATATGAAGCCAGATGTAGAGCATTTATTTAAATAGGGATGTATATTTGAAGTTGGAATTGGAATGAGAGGATGGGTCGATGTATTCCTGAGAAGAGAACTAAAGAATGGGATTGGAATGGCTTCAAACATGTTCTCACCTTATAAATGATGGGGAGGCTAATAAGGAGCGGCGTAGTTGTGCGGGAAAGTTGTTGGGCTAAAAGTAGAACTATTTGTGTTGATTGTGTCGGAGAGTGGAGGACGTATATTATATAATATTAATTTGGCGCCTCTTTGTCCACGAACTTTGTTCCTCGCAGTGTCGACTGTTGAAAAGGGAAAGGAGAGCGGGAAGAAGATGAGGAAAGGCTGCGGAGACTAGACGCCGAGCAAGGAGCGAGGCTGGAAGCGAAACTTATTGACTCCAGTTCAATTCTCTTGTCTTCCTTTCCTTCGCCTTCAAGTTGGCATTGTTGTCCCGCTCCGTCCTCTCTGCTTTTCAACGCATTGTTTGAGGAGAGTTGGTGGAGGGAGCGCCGAGGAGCCTCTCTTCTGTCGCCTCTTCCTACTAACAATAGAAAGTGATTCTATCCCATTTAATTTTCCTCGCGAATCCGATGCATTCATTCCATTGACGTCCCCAAAGAACCTCTCTCTCTCTCTCTCTCTCTCTCTCTCTCTCTCTCTCTCTCTCTCTCGAAAGGCATGCATAGCAATGAGTAGCTACAAATAGAGAAGTGCAGCCATTCAGCATCCTCAGATAAATATCTTCAAAATGCGGTTGACTTCAAAGACTCCCAAACGTCCTTTCGTTATTCACTTTCTATTTACTGCCCTTCTGTCTCCCTACGAAACTTTCACCTCCTGCCAGAGAATTGCCTGGGTATGAGCCATCATCAGCTCGATATTCCCTGAGCAAGGGCCACACACGTCCTCCTCCTCTCCAATTCCCATTCACTCCCCATAAATATTTCTATTACCTATATAAACTTCTTCATTATTCTCACATTTAGCCTCATCTTCATTTTATCATTAATTTCCCATGCCACATAATCAATTCTTCTGTCAAAAACTTAGCCAATAATAATAGATAGCCCTAATTTTACTAATCCTCTTGTTTTATACTAAATAATTAATTAATTTCTGGGTTTTTTTTCTTAGGAAATGTAACTATATGAATAGTTTCGTGCCATTATTATTATTGAGTGAGTAGGTACCATAATATTCCGGGGTTGCACATTTTAAATGATACGTGCACGTATATGCTTCAGTATATATGCTTTAGTCAGATATAGTTTTGTAGATTTCATAGAAGAACTATTGTGAGTTGTTGGGTGGGTGTGTGGGTTATATGGTTCTACTAGGATAGGGATAAGGAATGGTGTTACAAAGACTGCTGGAGAATAATGGAACGGCAGGATTGAGAGTGGAGTGGAAACAATGGACAATAGAATGAGATCCGTTGGAAATAGGAAAGCAAGCCATGCTCGTGTAATTGAAAGTTGTTTGGCGAAGAGGAGGAGGAATTCTAACCAGCTGCTTATTTCGCCTCCTCTGACAAATTCCCATTTGGAAAGTTCTATCCTTGATATTCATAGCCACGCGGAGACTTTACTCCTTTCACTTATTTACCATTCGATTATTAATTTCCTATGAATTATTTCTTAGAGAAGCGAGCACATAAGTGAGCACACGAGCATGTTGACTTAGATAGCTCTATACCTTAATTCTAGCCATGCATTATTATAGTCACTCGCTTATTGTGTTCCTCTCTTGGCTACACTTTACAATGGCAGGAGCCAAATGAGCCAATTTTACTTGCTTTGCTCTGCGAACAATTCCCGTCATGCTAATCCCATCGCCTCTCTAGCCTTTCTTTCCTACACAAGTACACATGACCTTAATTAACCGTGTCACAGTACTTTCTTCCGAATTACCTCCTCCGAAATGTTTTTAATAGCCTTTTCTCAACTCGCGTGACTTTCTGTGTGGGACGTTCTCTTCCAGGTGCAACACCGAAAGGAGTTAACACCGGAAAGAGCTACACGTACACAGCTCTGTCTTGCCTTTTACTATTTTTTATACTTTGTGTATTCACTATAAGCTTCACTCTGTACAACTTCTATGCTTAAAAAAGTTTGTTTACTGCTTTCAGTTTATTTTGCCATTTAAATTCCACTATCGTGTCGTGTTTTCCTAGAGCGCTGTACTTGTTCAATGTGCATTGCATGCTATAATGTCAAAATGTATTTTAAAAAAATCAATTTTCGAATTTAAAATTAACAGCCAATTTAAAACAGTTTAAAGTTTTGGGAATTGCATTCGTAAAGTAGGTAATATATTTATTAGATATTTTGGGCTATCCTTGTTTATCCTTCGTTCGGACTGCACTTCAACTGCTTTATAGCAGGGTTGTATATTCTCCGAATGAAATTTTATTTTATTATTTTATTCATTCATAGTGATTTCATTTTAAATGAGAAAGTTAACTTACAGTTTAATGAGTGCTGGAAAATCTTCATAAAATTTAAGTGTGGAAAGACGAAATGTCATTTAGGTATAGTGAAAGTTATAATTAATGTGATATTCATCTGTGTAGAAAATCCTGGGGCAGGTAAAGCACTGGAAATATGCAAAATTTGCCTGAAATGAAATTAGTCGTAGTGAATGCATGATACTATTTGAGTGGATATTAGAGATTTATGTTTTGAATGTGCGTCTTCTCCGTTTTGTAAATGATGAGAGGAGTGATGAGTGAAAAGTTGATTGTGGAAGATGAGTATATAGTGGTGGTGGGTGGAGATGATTAGAATATTAGGAGTAAGTGTCTTTAGTGTGTGTGTAGTGAAGTAAGTTGGTGATTGAGTCTCCGTCAGCATTTGAGTGAGTGAGTGAGTGAGTGAGTTGAAAGAGAAGAGAAGAAGGCGCTGACAGAGGAATGGAGGATATTATTGCCTGTCTTGTGTACACTTATCTCTGTAGCGATCTGTCTCTCTCTTCCGTTCTGGCCGTTCAGTTCAGAGATGATGAGGAGTGGAAGCAAGAAGCTATTTGCTTGAACATCCCTTTGATTTGCTTTGCTGACATGATCTTCTCCTATCTCTCCTCTGCTCTACATTCTCTAAATGCTATCTGGATGGCCAGAGCAGAGAGTCGAGCTATTTTCATCTCGCTCATGTACAGAGGAAGAGAAGATAAGAGAGAGAGAGAGAGAGAGACAGATATGTGCCTGAAGACGCATCACGGACGTCGCTCTCCTCTTCCTTGTTATCTGTCACAACTGCTCATCTCCTCCCTCCACTCTGCACACCGCACTCCTTCCAACTGTGTCAATCTCTCTCCGCACAACAAATCTCTTCCAGCCAACTACATGCACATACTGGGACTACATTTACTTATTACTCTTCTCCTGACTACTTAAAGTCACACGTCAACCACATACCCCTACCTATACTCACTATATACTGATCAGGCTATAAACGATAAGGTTCATTACGCACATTAGACTACTATTCCAGATATTCCGCTTTCTCCCAGCATCCGCCTCTCTAGCTTTAACTATCTTCTCTTATTGCATTCTCTGTCGCATAATGAACTTGTACTAGAAATAGGAATATATAATATGGGCAAACAATGTGATGCCATCGGCTGTTTTGCATCACTTTGTTCAATCTGCGCTTTCTCTCAATATTTCTTAATTGACTTGTTTTCTCTTGCTCTTTGTCATTGCTAGAAATTGATCGAGCTCATTATAAGGGCATAAAAAATCTTTAATCTGTAAAAAAAAGGCTTCCTAACTTTGGAAGATTACTTTCATCGTGTAAATGAGATTTCAATTAGATTCCTAATTACATCATAATTATTTATCGCACTCTTCTTGCCATCCCTTTAAAACTCTAATATCATGTCCAATTTATCCAATCGTTTTAGCTCTCAATGAAAGAAGGGAATGAAAATTAGTAGAGCAGTATACTCGAGAAAAATATTTGCATCGGAATGAAAAGCTAATAAACTGTGGTAAACAGCTGTAGCAATGTAGCGGTAATTTATTTATAAAAACAAAATTCAAAAAAGTCGAATTTTAAGAAAAGTGGCCGGGGGGGGTAAGGGTGGAGAGGGTGTTGCGATTTCGTCCATTTTCCTGGATTTTGTTGTTGAGAGGACACATGACTCAATACTGAAAACAGAATTCAAAAAAGTTGAATTTTAAGAAAAGTTGGTGGGGTAGGTGCTGGAGAGGGTGTTGCGATTTTGTCCAGTTTTCTGGATTTTCTTATTGAGTGGACACACGACTCAATACTGAAAACAGAATTCAAAAAAAGTTGACTACAAATATGAAAAAAATGGACTCAGACAGATAGATAGATAGACACACAGACAGAACTTCAAGGCATTCTTATAATTCCGCGTACCGCTACATTATAACTGGCTTTACACGGTGAAAGTATCTTGATGGCTAAATAGTATAGTGGTGCCCTGTATAATAAATGGGGATTTTAGATAGTGTCCCACACAGATTAGTGATCCACCACCTAATGTATGATTACGATGAGATAAGAACGATTGTATATAGTTGCAGTTGAGAGGAAAGGATGGGAAACGGAAGATGAGTCGGAGATAGGATAATAGGGACGCGTATCTTACATTTCTGTGGATCTGTAATAATGAATTATTATGTTTGTACTTATGTACAAGTGCCTAAGGAGAAGAGAGGGTAATTATGAGGTGAATGGCAGAGCGGAGTTGTATGAAAATGAGCATAAACAGATGAATAGGAGGGAGACGTCCTTTGTAGTGAGACGGACGCTGCTCGGCGGGTGCGGGTGTGCCGGCTCGGCTCGTCGGCAGGGAAGAGGGAGAGGCGCTTATTGAAAATTTGGTGGTCGTGCAGCTTTATTGAAAAGTTTGTTTGTCTGCAAGTCAGTTGAGTGAGTGAGTTGCTTTCAGTCGAATTCAGTTTCATTTCGTCTATTCAATGATTCGCCCTTAAGACAAGACGGCGAGAGAGAGAGAGAGGTCTTTTGTGCAAAAGGCCAAATCATCCACTCCAATCGCTCGCCCTTCTCTCTATACCACTCCGAACTGTATCCCTACTATCTCCGAACCAACACACACATCACATCACTCACATAGCGTTGTTATACTCGTCGAGACTGAAACTGACATGAGCCCCAAACTATAATATTCTCTACCTCTACTCATAGCCACACTTCGCCTCATAGCCATGTCGATGTCAGGGAAATACAGGCGTCCAGGTACTACAGACACCGGACTCACAGCCCGTGAGGAATAAAATTATCAATGTCAGACAGATAGCTCAGTAAGTATGTAATTCTAATAATATTCATTCCATCAGATACTTTGTACGTCCTAAAATAATTGGAAATGCTTAAGATAAAATTGGGCATTTAGCTGAATGTACATTTAGACTGGTAGGTGCCCTTAAAACCCAACGGCAAAAAGGCTTTTGTATTTCAAAAAGAAAGATTTTTTATTTTTTTTTTTGAAAAGGGATTTTTTTTTAATTTTTAAAAAAGTATTTCTACTTTTAGCTTTTTATTTTACTTTTTATTATAAAACAGTAAAATTTTGGTTTCTGAAAAATTGTTGTGCTGGGATGTTCATTTAGAATTAGGACGAATTTTGTTGTCTGTCAACATCGGATATAAAAAGAAAGGTGGTGTCATTCCTCGCGAGCGATTAATCCCACAGCCAGTAAATTTTCAGTGTCTGTTTTTATGTGGCCCTCGCTATGTGAGAGTATTTAGATGAACGATACTACGGGTTGATGATGTAATATGAATAAGAACACGTCGTCGATGTGTGTATGTATCGAGTTCCAGGTTGATATTTGGCTCCTTTGCTAAGTTTGATTTTGTGTACGGATGAGTCTGGAATGAACTGTGTTCTCCCTGTCTTGACTCTTGACTTGTGCCAAATTAGACTATGGGAATAATAATCTTGTGAAATGTAGCTCTGTGTCTGTACAGTGAACACGGAGAGAGCTAAATTGGCATTTGCCGCAGTTGAGAGTTATCTCAGTGCTGACTCAAGATCGCTTCAGAGCTCATTTCTCTCTTTGATTTTGAGATTTGCATAGAACAGCTTGACTGGCTGGGCGACTCACTTTCAGTTTCATTGCACAACAACCTCCACATTATTGCTGTACACCGAAAGGGAAGCCGTCGGGGACGAGAAAGCAATAGACTTTCTCCGGACGGTAAACACTCCATTGTTCCTCTATCAAAATTAGTTGCAGTCACTGAATCAGTTCCACCCGCTTCACCAAAGATAGAGAATAGAAAATAGAATCCCTCCTGCTGCATTATGTGGGCACTTTATATAGATGCACGCAACATGCCAGCCAGGATTTCATGCACATTCGTCTGTAGATGTACCTGCCAACCTCTTTCGCAATCTCCACAGTATATTACGTTACGTTACGTGTAGCCATTCTGTCCTCCTATCTTTTTTCATCATCTAAACTCACTACCTTACACAACTAGGCCGCCAGCAACCAAATGCAACTTATGTTCTCCAATACAAATTACAATGAAATGGCTCTTCACGAACTCTACCTCGATTATCTAATAGGAGTAACTGAGCATTTCCTATTCTACACGCATAGTAAGGCTACGATACACTTGTAAACGGATACCTTAAAGTATGGGAAAGTAAATTACACCAAGTCACATTTTTATTTTAGGTTAGTTAGAAATTCAAGACGTAAACGAGATTTATAACATCCCGCGTAATTTCATGTACTT
>JAAAYG020021358.1:0-18507 GCA_009936455.2 Tomocerus minor
TCGGTAGTCGGTTCATGGAAGTATGCTGTGTTGATGCCGACTCCTTCTATGTATGTAATGCATAGGCAAAGCAATGGAGTCGAGTAAGGAACCGAGTGAGTCGCTAGTCTAGTCGGTTCATGGAAGTATGCTATGTTGATTCATTTCCTACTCCTTCCATGCATTAACAAAAAAATGTCAACTCAGGGTCAAGTGGTCAAGGGACAATAAAATTTATATGGAAAAATCGGCCAAAAAAATAGCTTTTTTATGAGCTATCTCCGGGTATTCTGCGGTAAGGGGTTCTACAAAAAAGGCTTGGTAGGAAGTACGTAAGTACGTGCGGAGTTAGTGTTTGGCTTATTGATTCTATTCGTTATATTTGTTACTAGCATTCAGTTGACTATTTTAGGAATGTTAGGTACCGCAGCAAGGTAAGGACATCTTAGATGATAAATTTCTTCCAAATTTGGGAAAATACATTACCATTTTAATAAAAACAATTGAACTATTGTACAGTTTGTATTGTTAGATAGAAAACTATGTGGTATCAGGCTCTAATAAAGTTGGATAAGTTGTAGGACGTGAATATAATCAATTTTCAGCACAAAATATTTCAATTAATCAGCTTAGAAGACTACTAATAAATACAATGCGACTGCTCCTAAAATAATATCATGGTAAAAAGGAAAATGTGAAAGCTACCCACAAGTTGTACTTTCTATTATTACAGTTTTTATCCATCTACTATAAGGTTGTAGGGATTATTCAACCACAGTTATTATCATATATAGGTACTCCTTCAGTTTCATTCATTTGATGTGATATACCTACTTATATATAATAAGACAGCCAGATTGAACAGTCTATTATTATTTCCATGATGCTAAAAGATAGCCATGATACGAGAGAAGAGACATGAAGGGAAGTGCATGTCTCTGGACGGTTCTGTTCTTTTGTATAATAACATCGCATCGTCTGCATTTGATTTCTTTTGACGCTCTATGGAATGGGGTTGATACCTTTCTCTTTTGTCCTATCATTTTCCCCAGTTTCTATTTTGCCCAATTTTCCCATCATATTGCCCAGTTTATATTTTATCCAACCTTCGGATTATTTTTCTGGAAATGTTGTCATTTTCTGCAATTTTCAGGGTATATTGTCCAGTTTTTATTTTTTATTATAATTTTTAGGGATATTTTACCAATTGGTCTAATATTATATGAATTCTAATACATAATATAATATAATAATGGAATAAATTGACAAAACATTTTATTCCGGTATTTTTAGAGTTTTGCAAACTTTACCTTTTGTAAATTTTTAAAATATATCATTGGTATCTTGCTCGAATTGTGTCTAATTTTGGAGCGTCAATTTGTTGTCTTGCTTTTGTTAAATTTAATGGACATTTTACAGTGTGCTGCACAGATTTGTGCTCCTATGCACAACAGGAGCCTGGAACTGTTATAGGAGAATAATTTGATTACTATGTTGGGTGGTTTTACTTGAGGGTGCACGACACCGTCCCGGGACGCATACTGGGCATTACTGGGAGCCTGAGTTTCGATTTGCTTTGCTCCCCACGGTTGCTTACTACGAATAGTTTAGTTTTCGCCGTTTTTGTCCGTTAATTACATTGAGACAGTTTAATGAATAAATAACATTAGCAATACAGAAGATTTCGGCAATAGAAGGGCCAATTCATTAAGTAGGCATGGAGTTATGACGCCATTTCGCACTGGAAAGGAAAATTTCTATTGCAGAGTTGTATTGAAATTATTGATATTCATAAATTGTAAGGGATTTTTCCCAAAAAACGTCTCGTACAGATCTTCAGAAATCTAATAAGGTTCTACTGGGCCCTCCTGTTAGTACGCCACGATGCGCGATGCCATGTCAATCAGTAAATTCTTCTTGATTCTACCTAAACTCTATCCTGCTACCAAATATTCTAATTTCAGGAGAACACGATTCATCTCATAATCTCATTCATCTCACAAAACAAATTTATTTTCTCTAATAGACAGAATAATAAAATAGCCCCGCCATTTAGGGAGAGAGTGAGCTTTTATTTGTCTACATGAACAATGGGAATAGTACACAATCTGTAAAGGCGCACATTAGGTTTTCATTTCCTGATAGCTGAAACCCATTATATATCATTCACAATGCAATTTTATGGCATTCATAGCACTCAATAAAATACTAGACAAAATAACGTATATTATTATTATGAGAGTTCAAATATTTACTAAGGGCTACAGTGTAGTAGTACAAGTACCTAAGAGTATAGTGTACAATAGAAAATTGAATTTTACAGTTCACCTTCCTTTTGTCTACTTTATTAACTTAAAGCTATAGTTCTCGGGGTGAGTTGAACGAGATTACTCACTCTCACTCATAAAAAACTCTTATGTACATACTTCATACTTTCGATTCCATTTCCTACGTACTTACATAGGTTAAATGTAGAATGTCCAAATATTTTCTCTGCTCTACAGAATGATTTTGCCATATTACTTTAGTTGCTGGAAGATGATCCTTCATAAAATATCCATGCTATTCCTATTGTTCTACATAGGTATAACTGATGGTCACTACTCACTCACTGTCGAGGATGAGCACTGAACACTTGGTTGTGTGCAACGAGATAAACAATAGAGAATGGACTTCTCGCTTCGTAGAACTGACGTGCGGGTAGATTCTATTACACATTTTTAAGGGTAATATTGATTGTCAGACTCTCAGTGGCTCTGAACATTACAAGACATGCAATTGGGCTAAATTAAATGGAACAACCCATGCAATACTAATATGGTACAAATACAGTTGGAAAAACATTTCTAGAAAAATATCAGCAGCATTAGTTTAGCTTGAAATGAAAACAGAAATAAAAATAGAAACGAAGTACATATAGTTGGTTGCTATTTTTATCTTTGTGAAAATTACTTTTCTAGGGATTTTCTAGCTCGAGGATCTTATCATTTACTAGCATCCAATTCCCTGTTACTGAAACTGATTGTAAATTTAGTCTTCCCCGATGTACGCAGTCTATATAGACACAAAAAGCCACTCATTAAAATGGCGCAAAGAAAATACCCACTTTTGTAGCCCGACACTAAAAACTTTCGTGTATATTAAAATCAACGGTGAGCACACGGGAAGTGAAAGTTTTTTTTTCTTTGTTTCTTGAACCATTCATAGAATATTCATAGAATTTCATGGATGTTCATGAGAAATGAAAACTGAATGGATAAAATTTCTCATGTAATAAGGTTATGATGCTTCTTCTCATTTATTACCGTGAGAAACATTTTTTACATTAGTATGATACATAGCAGAGCAGCCGTCTAAATTACAATTAAAATGGAATTATCTGGCAGGCCATACGTAGTTATGCAACAGGAAGGCTATAAATAATGAAAATCACAGCAAATATGAAAAGTATAGTGGCCCATTCTTCCCTCAGGGAATGAAAAAAGTCATTCTCATCAGCAGAGCTTTTCGAAGAACATAATTCAATTTATATAAAAAATTCAATTTTTATATTTAAATACATTTGTATTTACTTTTATAGTACCTACTGTGGTTTGCAAAAAAATGTGACTTTAGTTTCAAGTTATTAAATAGTGGCTAATAATAAGTAATAAATAATAAATAATGTCTGTTCCAATATGTATAAACTATAAAATGTATGTGACGTACAATAGTAGAATTGGGTTTTGATACTGAAGGCAAGGCACGTGTCCTTCAATACAAATATTCTAAATGAAATACATTAGCAGCCGTAATGACATTATTAGGTAGCCTAATGTCATCCTTTTGTTTTAGAAAGGTGCACACAAAGTGGAAAGGTATATGCCCCTGTCATTCATTGAGTAGTTTCTGTATAACTACATTAGTAATTCCATTTCTGTGGGGAAAGAAAGAAGAAAGTAAATAAAGCAGGACTTTCTCTCCACAAACGGAAGGGAGCTAGATGGAATCACCGGAATTAAGGGCAATTGAATCACAAGGCGAATGGCGATCTGGATCTATCGGATGGGATTCTCTGATATCATTCTCTATACTTTGATACTTTCTATATACACAGGGAATCAGAACATCATATCAGACCACACACTTCAACTTACAAATAGAGACAATATGCTCTACTTACTCTCTGATCTATGTGATAAGAATAGAATTTCCAGGAATCGACAGGCAAGTATATTAAGTGTAAAGTATTCTCTTCCCCGTTCTGTTCAAGATTTGTGAATGCTTTCTCTTCGACTTTCGTGGAAATAGGTAGAGAGATCAAAGATGATCAGGGCCAGCGAGATAAGCACCGTGCAGAGCGTAAAGAAAATCAGAACTCATTGTTGGAAAGCCATCATTTTCGTGAGTACATTTAAAAACATTGATTACATACTTCACGTAGTGTCCAGCACTACAAACAAAATCCATAAAAATACTTTTTCATTTAATAAAATTAGATTGCTACAGAATCGATAGATCCAAAACATACGAAATGTGTTTTCCTTTTGAAAACATTCTAAAGATTTCTTCACCATATTGTTTTTCAACACTACTTGATACTGTCACGGTATAAGGTTCGTGTAGTTAGTTATCATTGCAGTGCAGTGCCACTGTGCCAGGTTAGCCCATCTGAATGTTTTCAAAATAAAATCTCTTCTTTTTTGTTTTGAACAAATTGCAGTTTCAATATTGAACTGCCCTTGTGGTGCATGATAGACTTCATAATACAGACTGGAAACAAAATCGCCTGTTTTATTCCAGTTGAAAGAAAGTGAAATTTTAATTTGGAAACATTCGCACGAGCTTTTGATATGATGTTGATAAATGCAATATGTTTTGTATCTTTTCCATTCAAGGACGTTACTTAAGTGTCGCAACTACCTTCAACTGAAAATTTCTCATTTTGGGGCGACATTTTGGTTTTGACACGGGGTGACAATAAATCATGAACCGTCCCTGGAGACTTTAAGGCTAATATCACACTACTGCGGACGTTAGATTATTATTAGAACCTCCAGTCAGTTGTGCATTAGGAAGGAGAGAGAGAGAGAGAGAGAGGCAGGGAAGGAAGGAGTCGCGCCACTAATAAAAGTGTATAGAAGGGGAATGCCAATATGTAACTGTCACTTTCCTTCGAGTGCTCGTCGCTGTTTGTGTATTTTGTAGGCCGAGCGAGAGGAAATGCAGCCGTCAGCAGTAAGTAGCTGAGCAACTGATTCTATTGTTGTACTTGTAAGTACGTATAGGCAATGGGCAGAGACAGACAGACAGCCGACGTTCAACTCCAATTCCAATCCCATCCTCAATAACTCCTCTCCAATACATATTTCATCCCGAACAAGAATTTTATACTGACTCCGTTACTCCTCTATGTAACTTTCCCTACACTTTCTATTGGTAGCATCTGTCAAGTGAAAGCTACCTTTCACTTTTTTATACCCAACTCTTTTTTTCCCCCAAAAAATCTTTATACAATCGTAGGATTTACATTGTAGTTACGACTGGTTTTACGCATTATTAAAAACACATGTACGACAGAAATTGTTTGATAGACGGCACCGGGTCAAACCTGTAAGATTTTCTATAGACTTTGGACCTACGGATATACATTATTTTCATGCCTAGCTGGAATTCATTAGTGTAAGTGTTACGGGATGGGATGACACATATTGCACAACTTTCATTTTCTCTAAAATAAGAAATAATAATATTTCTATTGATTGGCAAACCTGACTTGATTTGCCAACCGTCGTAACTACAATGTCACATGGCACATGGGATAATAATAATTTTTTCTATATTTACTTAGTAGTTAAACCATATTAATTTTTTCAATATCAATAGTTACAATGCAATAGTACCATAAAATTTTTGTTCTTAAGATTTATACTTTCCAAGTAACGAAATGTCCAAAATGTAACAATAAAATCAAACGAGAGTCGAGGGGCAACTTGAAAAATAGCTGACAAAGCATGTAATCATGTTTTGGGATCTGACTTGTTGGTTTACAAGCCCTCACGCCTCCTACATCACCCATATTTATTAGTGGAGACACATATGTAGCCGTTTATATATGAGAATGGGGATTCCAATCCAATTACAACTAATTGCAAATTAACTTTGTTCAAGATAGGGAAACGTGTAAAGAAAGAGAATTTGTTGAACCTATTCCGTTGGATGCGACGTGTAGGTTGCTTAATATTAGATTCTTTAGACACTCTGCCCAATGTGTACACTATGCCTACAAGGGATGGATCCCAAGCCTAGCAACCTTCATCCCACACAGACTACAGCAGATGAACATACAAGATAGTAACATTGATTGCAAGGCTGGCAATCGATAGATAAATTGGAACATGTACTCTTTCTACTTAGTGTTATTGTAATGCACCTATATGCACAATAACACTTATCGCAAAGCACTCAGGTACAGCATACAGAAAACAGGGATGAAAAACCAATCTTCCCGAAAGATTTTTTTTAGCAGTTTGTTACTTTTGTTTTTAAAAAGTAGGTATTTAAAACAACTTTGTTATTAGCTACTTCACCTTTTTGTGTTTTATAAGATATTCTTTGAAAGTTATTGCGTATTTATTTCGTAACATTTTCTTTGGAAGATAAATATACTCAAAATTGCTTTATAAAAGTACTTGTATCTAAAATAGAATTATAATTACACGACTGGTAATTATTAATTACTTTCACTGATTGATGACTTTCACTGAGTTTCTGATTAAATAGAAGAAAAAAACAAAAATGGTTTATTTAATGTTGCTATTTCGAACTTTCATGTTAAAAAGCAATATTTTTTGATCCCTGAAAGATATTTTAGAGACAGCCAATTACTTTCACTTTTGTTTAAAGGATACAAGGATTTCGTAGGAAGAGATTAGAAATTAAGATATTTTTCTACGTACCAGCAAATTTTTCGTGAGTCTGGAGAATGGCTATCGGACTTTTTAATGTTTTCGATAAAGTTATTGGCACACTCTTCCCACAGCTGAGTAATCTTCCGGTAACAGCCCCCATGCTTCAGATACTCTTTCCTGAAACTAGGATCTCCACATAAAAATGTGAACATTTCATATGCTCCTTGGACCGATTTCTTCATCTTCTCTTGCTTTTCAGGATTCAGGCACGTCGTTGACCAGTTTCGCATACATTTCATCCCAATATTAAACGCTCTGTGGAATAAACACAATTTTATTGCAACCAATTTTCATTTTTATATATCAACTTTTGCGATTTTCAAATAAACTACTCACTATATTGGTGTATAGAATGAATAGTACATTATTATGGCATAAAGTCAAACTTTGGACAAATTTTATTGACAGGCATTTGCAATAAAAGATGTAATGAACCACTTCATATCTAAATGACTAGAGAAAGGTTAAGTTTTCAGTGTCATACAATTTTTCTGAGAAAGAAATGTGACTACTTTTAGGTTATGTCCTGAATTGTGCTTCTTTCTGAAATTCTAAAATATTTTCACGTTTTAGATTGAGAAATATATTGACAATAGCAATCATGTAGTAAAGAACTGGTTTATTACGATGAAAATGTGAGAAATGTGGACTTCTCTGAATTCCTTTTCTACCATCACTGAATCTGTAAACAATGAAATGAACCTTTTTCATGTTCCACTTCCATGAAAGTCTGAATCTCAAGAATTTTCATCCAAATACCTACATGAATAAATCGAGCAAGAATGTGATTCCATACTTTCTACCAGGAGCAGGATGCAAGTTAGAGATTTAGGATTTGTTTTACATTTTTCTTTTTTATATTTCGTTGGTTCTTTATCATTTATGCAACTTTTATAATCTCTAGTGTGGCTATTGAAATTAATTTCTATGGTTATTTAATCAGTAGTTTTGAAATTCCCGTCTCATTAGAGTAACCCCAGTGAGGAGTCACTTATTCCGATCACCGTTTCCTCTTTCTTTATTCACGTTTCATTTCATGTAATTACTTATCTACATTTACACCGTATCCGTTTCTAATTCCTTCAATCAGTACCCCAAGCCGAAAACTCAATTTTATTACCTTTGTGTCCATTGAGTAACAAAGATTTATCTCTATTTTCAACTTTCGCCGTGCGCACTAATTGTAATCAGTACAATAAGTAGTTTTTTTTTACAAAGTAAATATCATCGTAACGTAAGTATATTTGGAGTTCAAGGAATTTATGAAAATAATCGTACTAATTATTATTTGCTTGATGTAATCGTGTTATATAATCTCTTTCTGTGAAACAGCTACTTCGATTACAGCCAGCTGGCTGGAGAACAGGGTTTTTTGTGAGCCCTAATCTTTGGAAGAATCGCCAAGAACAACCCAAAATCATCCAAATTCAATGTCAAATTATCGCTAAGAACATTTAGGAAAATGTCAAGTACAAATGGGAACAAATGCCGTCTGATTATAATGTTTACAATAACTTTTGGTTTCTTTCTGGTTGAAATAATCGTTGGATATTTGAGTAATTCGATGGCTTTGGTGGCCGACAGTTTTCACATGCTAAGTGATGTAGCAGCTCTGATTGTCGCATTTTTGTCTGTCAAAATGTCGCCAAAGAAATGGTCAAAGAACACTTTTGGTTGGGCTCGGGCTGAAGTTTTAGGGGCCCTGGTAAACGCTGTCTTCCTTGTAGCCCTCTGTTTCTCCGTTCTGGTCGAGTCTATCAAAAGATTTTTTCATGTAGAGAAAGTAGACAAGCCATTTTGGGTTTTGGTGGTCGGGGCGTTGGGATTATTGGTCAATATCATCGGCCTGTTCCTTTTTCATGATCATGGAGCTCATTCCCACAAGCATGATGAATCGTCTATTAAGCATCAGAGTCGATTAACAAGACTGGTAAGAAGAACCGACGACGACAATGACGAAGATGATGCAAATTCTCCAGATGGCATTGAAATTGACGACGATAACCCACTAGAAACTTTTAGTCCTCCTCAAAAACAGGAAAACGGATATGATGGGCGGGGGAATTCCAATTCTCCGGATTACGTTATTGTTCAATATGAATCCAAAGAGGCTAAAAAAACCCCTCCAGAACAAAATATGAACATGCGAGGTGTTTTTCTACATATCATGGCTGATGCCCTTGGTTCCGTTATTGTAATCATTTCAGCCGCTATTATTGAATACACAAAATGGGAATATCGCAATTATCTTGATCCAGGTACGTGTTGAACATTCTTTCATAGTTATTATTTGTGTGGGAAAAGGGATGCTTTCACCCGGAGATGAAAATCTCTTTGTTTGCTAATTATTTGTTCAATTATTTTCGAATCAGCCCTGAGTATCATCATGGTCATTATAATCCTGGCATCTGCATGTCCACTGGTTCAAGAATCCTCGCTGATTCTCTTACAAACTGTGCCCACTCACATCCAAGTAGAAACTCTTAAAACCAAACTTGTGCAAGAAGTAGAGGGAGTGATCGCTATACACGAATTTCATATTTGGCAGCTCACCGGAAACCGAATAATTGCTACTGCCCATATCCGTTGTCGAAATTTGGCGGATTACATGTGCATAGCAGAGAAAGTCAAAGAATTTTTTCACAATGAAGGAATCCATTCGACAACGATTCAACCAGAGTTCATAGAGCATTATCCCGGTGCCACAGCCGTTCAAGACTGTCTCATTGAGTGTCCTGATCCTACGGAACCTAATTGTGCCACTAGTAAGTGTTGTGGTCTCCAAGTTCAAAAAGCATCCGGTAAAGCAACATTACAAAGGTCCCGCTCTTTAAATTATTGAATACTTAAAACGGATTTTATGGTTCTACCCGCCTACACTATAACAATCAATGAATTGTTGACGGTCTTCCTGTCATTATTACACAGAGAACAATTCCACATCCATGTGAAATGCGACGCCTTTTTCCATAAATCTCTCAAACATTTTTTTGTAATTTTGTAATTTCCAGAATTAATTACTATCTTATTTTCGAAATACACACTACGTACGTAATAACTGTGACAATTAAATATATTATATTTTCTGGCATTTTTAACCCTACGGGCTAATATACTCGAGCATTGCGTAGATTAACTGCATGACAGTCTAGTCTTAAGAAAGCTATATGAATGCGTTTATTATAAAATTGGGGACTGTGTAAATATTTTATGCTCGATAGGGAATTCGCCTTTTTTCTCATCGTCATTTCTAGCAAAATGAAAGTCAAACGAGCTTCATTTGGTAACTCATTATTTACTAATAGTATTGCAGCGTTAATTCATTGCTAGATTTCGAACTTCGGTGACTTGTGACACTCGTCGACGACAAAAAGTCTTTGAAGAACTTTCTCCATGCAAATGAAATATTTTATACCTCCATGACATTAAAAAGATCTCGTCACTTTTCTGTCACACTAAACTTTCAGTTGAGTCAGTTCGCTTTCAATTTTGTTTAGACATCAAAGCAGAAAATGTCATTTACACGATGAAAGTTGCACGATAGTCACTTTTGCACTTTACATCCACCTACTAAAACTGTCTTGGTGCATGCAATTTAATCAGCCTGAATTGACACATTCTTATATTCAGTGTTCGCTTTCTTCCACCTTTTACTAATTTCTCCCACCCACCCGGGAGAAATGGGAGAAACGGAAGAACGTGGAGTAAGAAATACGTGGAGCTATTATAGTAAGCTACTATAATACTATAACACCTTACTATAATAGATCAATTATCGAATCATTTTGTCCTGGATGGTACCAGGTCAAAAGTCCTACACAGAAAGACCATCTGCAAAAAGACCGATGAAATAACACAAATACAATAAGACCTGCTAGCATTAATACCTACAGGCAATAAGACCTACTCGTTAACACCTACAGCAATAACCCCTACTACTACAATAAGAATAAGATATACCCAAAAATTAGTTGATTTCATACAAAAATGAATACAAAGAGTAAGTATATGTTATAGGTCTTATTGCTGTAGATCTTAAAGAGTAATGGGTGTCAATCAACGGTATATTATGATCTTTAAAATAAATAAAACGATAGTTAATTATGCAGGTATTGTCATTACAATTAAATAAATAGAGTGTAGGTAATCATATCATCCTATTTTCCCCCATTTTTAGTTTCTCCCGTTTCCCCCTTTTCCACCATCATCCTTAGCACCCACATTTACACATTTCTAACAGTGCATTTCTCCTACCCACCCGCCCGGTGGGAGGGAGTGCACTGCTTATTACATAGCTAGATTACAAAACCCATAATAGCTATATAGGTTTCTAAAATAATAACCAAGTACCTCTATACATTGACATTAAAGTGAATACGTAAGTGTTGTGTACTTAACAAAGTACAAATGTTATTAAGGGACAACTACTCTACCTTTAGGGTAGTGACATAGTGCAAATGTAATAACAGATGGAATGCTGAAACCTGCAAGCAATCTTTTAGCACTCTCTAGCCAGACTCGAAACGACACAAATATTCACAGTATTATTTGTACGAGGAAGTCTCTAGGGAAAAATAAATTGAGGAAAGACAATGGTATAGCTACTCATTCAAGTTATAATTACAGTTTTAGTGTGTAGCAAGGCTTGTAGGGCAAGTAGTGCAACTTGTCACGCCTTTTAGTAGTCGTTTTTGTAACCTCCGTAATTACTTCGTGTCGACTTGGAGAATAAAAATATTTTTCTAGTTGGTTACATTTTTTCAAGTAATAGCAAATTGTTAGAAATGGCTTTAACAGGTTCTTCCTAAAAGTAATAATAATATTTGCGTACATAAAAGTTTAAGTGAACAAAGCTAATTGTATGTTTTGGATTGCATGGAGTGGCAGCAGCGTTCTCTCCTGATTAGCATTGTCAAAGCAAACAACGTAAGAATTATTATAAAAAAAAATTCCAAGAATGAATTGGCAATTCACGACATTGACTATCTTTACAATAGCAACATTTGACTGCATGGATCATGAAATACGACAAGTAATAAGTTTGTCACAACACAATGAATGAATGGATGCATACCTAACGACAAGCACTAATTAATACGGAACACCCATCACCCCTCTCAGACGTGATCGAAAATCATCAGCACTGGCGTTCTTACTTCTTAAGGGGGATTTGGAAGCCCTAGAAAAGATATACTCTAGAAAAGACACTAATACGTATTGTTTCATACAACAGTATATCAGTATAATCTGATCTCAATTAATGACTCCATAAATACGTAATAGTCTCAATTCTCAATTGTAATTGCTAAGCAGTAAGCAGGGAGTAATTAAGTGAGAATGGAAAAGGCAGCTTGAAAAATCCATTTGTACTAATAAAGTCTGCTTTGACGCAGAAAGAATAAATTAATGAAAACACCTAATTAATAAAATTAATTACTACTTCTCGAAGCAATACATATGCAGTGCAGTTTAAGCAGGGCTTAAAAATGTAAACGGGAGGCAAATGAATCTTTATTGGTTCTATTAATTTTCATATATATAAAGATCTTGGTCGTATGATTATGCAAAACATTATCATAATGCAATAATTCTAAAGCCTAGTAAAAGCAGAAAAGTCTATAAGTAAAGGGATCAATTGGGTCCACTTGTTAAAATTCAAAGGGTTTTACTAACGAGTCGAAAGTTGAAATTCTTTCGCCGACTTTCACTTTCTCGAGTCTTTAATAATAGAACTTAAGAAATGAAGATTTTTATTAGTATTGAGCCTATACAAGTAAGAAACCATACCAAAAATCCTGGTGTGTATAGCAGGAAAATGCACACAAGTATGTGGAAAATGTGGAGTAACACCGCAGTTCCTTATTAGTCTCATCATTTTCTTTATAAGGGAATGAATGAATAAAATTCGTAATTCTACTTTGATAGCAATTTGTATGCCTTGCCTACATAAATGTGAGTGTATTAGTGAAAAGAGGATTCTCTTACTTGCATGCTACTTCTACTTCAGCGGGTGAGGATGGTATTCCGTTGTCAGGTAGTTTTGGCATCTTGTGAAAGCAGTCATCCATAATATCATAAGAGCAGGGATTCATTGTTGACGTTGGAGATAAAGGAGTAAGTTCGGAGAAAGGTCCAGTACTTTGATCACCAGGATTCGAGTTTCTACTGGTTTTTTGTTGGCGATGGCGATTGCCATTGTTGAGGATGTAACCTCCGTCGTAGTTTTGACTTTGAGCATAGTAATGTTCAAAATTGGCTGGCTTTCTTTCTGTTGGCACCACTTCTCCACAGAACAAAAATAGACATAATCCGATGACAACAAAGAGCTTTCTGCTTAAGGAGAGCATCTCAAAACAATATTTGACACTCAATGGGTAAGTGTAAGACTTTTGCTGACAGCCGCCCACAGTCTCAAATATGATTCTCAACATCCTCTCTATTAAATTATCATAATATTCTGGCTAAGATTCTGTATTAAAAGGTTTGCTATATTGTGATGTAAAATTCCCAGAAGGATTTCATGAGCATTAACAACACTTACATTGCAGCACAACAACAGCAACGGAGGAAACACGGTAAAGTTGCGTAGCACATTTCATACTTGAACAGATTTGTATTCTATTATTATTATCACGGGGAACTTTTCTAAATTTAAACAACAGTATTTATTCCTGAGTGACTATCCATACACGAAAGTAATCAGAACACTGTTATGTCAGTCTACAATCTCCTAACCACTATTGTCAGTAGTCTCCTACCGTTCACATCTAAGTGATTTTCAAAGAAATTCAAAGGTAGTCTGTATGTTGAAACAAGCTTTAGAAGTCTGAACTCCGAACAGAAGGAGACAAGGAGAGGAAGATGTTCTTCTGCTGATCTTTCTCCCTGGATGAACAAAACTATATAGAGCCCGATAGTCCCGATTTTCTTCTACCCCCTGCATTCAATTATTTACAAGACTTGACATTTATAGCGTTTCTGAAGCACATAAAGGAACACCTACATGAAATATACTATGACAAAAGATTTCCGGCTGGCTTTATAGACTCTGCTGATAAATAAATCGCACATCATAAAAATAGAATTCTGACAGCACAGTCTGCAGTAATGGATAAATGTACTAATACCTGTCTGAACAATCTGCAAATGTACATATAGAAAATTCAAACTTTTTCTTTTTAATTCTACCACTCTTTCAGAAATTGATCGTACACAAAGAAGTTTACAGTACAATGATTTTTTTTAAGAAAACCGCGCAACTGGAAAATTGAAAAGCTAATTTAAAATTATACCATTAAAATTCAATGCCGTTTTATATAGATATTTATATTTACGTATTTCCTTACGCATACAACAGACAGTAAACTGAGTAAACCAAATGTTGGAAGTTTATCTTTGAATCAAATAAAATTATCCGACTAAATTTTGAAGAGGATTAAAAGATGATAATAATATTATTCCAGTGGAAAATCGATTGCAACTTTAATAGAGGATTTGAACAGGTGAGTGACTTACTATTGTTTAATTTGAGAGAGAACTCAATCCTTTGAGAATTCCAAATTAGTGTGGGAATGGCCAGAGGGTTACAGGTAGTTTCAGTTCCAAGTTAAACAAAGACTTTGGTTTTTTGTGCTTCGCTCTGGACTGTAATTATCAACATTATAAAACGAAAGGTGCAGTAATGTAATGTGCTTGTGAAGTTTCGTGCAACAAAAGACTATTTCAAACAAGGTGCATAAATAAACTTGTAAAAGGGGAAAGCGTGCTTTCTCCCGAAATTGTTTTCTAGTCAGAAAATAAAGGTAAGTAAGTATGTATTAGGCTGAGTTGCTCTTAGTCGGTATGAGAGATTGTTGTATAATCAGCCTTTGTGTTTTCGAGTGTGTGTATTGGACGTTGTACGTGTTTGAGGGAAGAGAAGAAGATCTCCTAGTTGGTTTCTGTGCAAGTCCTCGGGAGAGAGTGAGAAGAGCTGCCGTTGAGCTTGTTGCTAAAATGCACTCGAATAAAAGTGAAACTCCAAAGCTAGCTCTCTCTCTCTCTCTATCTCTCTCTCTCTCTCTCTCTTTCGTCCTGTATCATCCACGTTCTATATATACGACTACATTTCCGTAATAAGAATACATATGAGGATTTTGTAGTGCAGCAACCAAAGTTTATAGAGAGCCTCCTACTCCTGTGCATGGTCAGATAAGGATAGACAAAGTAGTGATATTATAGTTTACTGTTTCACGCAGGCCATACATGCAGGCCAAGTAGCATTGTTAAGCAAATCCAAAAAGGAAGTAAGTATCTTGTGCAAAGGAACTGTAAATAATATCTGTGCCCCTCTCATATAGCTATACAATGTATAGCAAATGGAGTCTAATGGAAGAAATAAATGAAAAGTTCGTGGTTTGGTTTCGTGGCTCCTCTCGTCCGCTTTCCACTTGACTTCACTTGATATTAACATTGTACAAACATTTGTAATATTATGCTCACATTCTACTTTCTCCAGTTCCTCCACTACTGACACGATTCACCAACAGGACATTATTTCAACGGATTCACTATTTCACTTTCACCCGAGCGAGATAGGAGTTGCTTAGAGCTGCACCTACTTATAATATTTTCTACCCAGTTCACTCTAGGATCACTACTGACTACTACTGACTGTGCTTGTGGATGGATGAAAAGGAGAAAGTTCGCTAGTCATGTCCAAAGTGAATAGAAAGGAGAAAATGAATAGTTTCAGTCGTGGTGCCTGAGCGGGACGATCCACTGCAGATACACTAAACCCCCTCAGTTAAGTTTAGTTCAGTTCAGTGCAATTCAGTTTTCTTCAGTCCAACAGTTCTAAATCGCTTTCTCCTGGGAATTTTCACTCCAACACTTTCTTCGAGCTCTCAGACTCTGCCTCTTTCCTTCTGACTCTCTGCTCACTGCTCCTTCTCAGTTCTCATTTCTCGCTTTCTCTCCTTTCAAGTTCACCATTCCTTTCTTAGATCCCTTCACCAATATAGTTTTTACTTTGTCCTTGCAGAACTACGATAAGAATGACTAGCAATGAATGAGAAAATATGGGCACAACAACCACCATCGTGTCTTCATTCCCAATAATACCCTATGACAACCTTTTTACCACATCGTATTCCTCAAAATATGAACCTAGGGAATAATTATTCACCATTAGTTAAAATCAAAAGCTTTTAGCAACTCTATAAAAAGTTTTTCATCAGATTTTATTTAATTTTTTGTCTATGTAAAATATCATTTTAATTTTTAAGCCCTTTAGCAGAATTCCTCCTAACCTATCAAAAAGCCCCCACTGTCCAATTCTTGTTTTTCTCCTTGCATTTTAATCGGTAATTACAAAGGGGTAACAACCTGTTAACCGAATTAGAAACTTTCAGGACGCCAAAATTAAAACCTGCTCAATTAATTCAATGTTGGAAACTAAAATAAACCATGTATCTATAAATCAAAAATTGCTGTAGACTACTGACAAGTTTTTGACTTCCTTCGAACTCAGAATGCGATTCTTTGGTGACGAAGCATTGAAGCATTGATTGGAGTTGGAGAATTGATATCATGTGGGTCGTAATTTTAGCGATTATGTTATGTGTGATAACGTAGAATGTTTCTGTTGTTTCCAAACAAAATTGGACGGACATTGTACAGCGAAAACAAAAGAAAACTGTTGGGAATAAACAGAATCGGGTTTGCCTGGTGGCTTTTCTATCTTATTATTACTTTTAAGATAGTAAAGCTAAATCTAAGCCTCGACGAAAGTTTCTTGATGTTGGTCCATGGTTCAGTGGTGTACAAAAGAGTTGTGTAGCGTTGGATGAGCGTCTTCTTGTCACCATAAACTAAGCTTCGAAGAAGACTATAGCTCTACTACATATAACTGTGTACGGTGCCCACAGACAGATTAGACATCGTTCAGAACTGACTACAGCTAAACTGTCTTGCTCTCCTTCTGCCTTCTTGACGGCAGAGCAAAAATAGTTCCCCATTATCCGCTCAATTCCACTCCATTAAATTATCATAGAAGAGATCATTATGAACTCTGGTGCAAAGTCCCTCGCTACCTGCCAAGTCAAGGTCAAACTTTGACTTGATTTGCATCGCTTACGTCTTTAATGGCTCAATTCCAAATAAACCCCTTCTTGCAATTTGAAGCAATTTCTCCATTTTAGAGAAAATTGAACTCTGAATCCAGGTATCTAATTACGAAACAACTCTCCGTTTAAATATTTAAATCTACAGATAGTTGGATAGTGCTTTAATAACATCCGTTTTAACTGTAGAGATCTGCTCGTTGCCTTCATTTATGATGTAATTACGTACGTAGTTGAAGTTTACTGCTTTCTTCGGCTTCGGCGTATTACGCCTTACATTTTAGGTACAATTAGATGATAATGAACTAAATGAACACAGGAAATTGCAAATGGATACTTTGTAATGAACAAACTGTAGTTCTTGTTGCAGTAATTAAAACGCCGGTTGTGCAGTAATAGCGCAGAACATGCAGTCAAAATAAGAAGGAACCCGTTCCAGGTAATTCATTAGTGTCTAGGCCCATCCTAATTTACAAATTAAACGCTAACCTATTAAAATGTCGCAAACCTGTTCAGTGTTCATGCTTTTAGCATCTGAGATATTTACGAAGATATTTTCATACTTTTCACTATGGTTCTACATCAGAGAATCCTTTTTCATTAATGATACTCTTTTAGGCCTTGCAATTTAACAATATAATAGTATATTGAAAATCAGGAAGACGCTTTTTGACTTTATTGATCGATGTAGTAGGTACATATTATATATATTCCTAATAAAAAACTTAGGGGGTTCGTTAAAAAAACTGTAAAACAGCGTCTCCATTTTGGTCATACGCGTTAAATGTCACACTGGTTTTTGTAATTGTTTTACCATGTAACACAATAAAGTATCATTCCCAACTGAGAGACCAAGCTTTTTTAAGTCGAGCCTGAGCCAATTCATTTCAATACACAAACTATTAAGATTTTATGAATGAGTAAGTACTAGACTTGAGACACTGATTCTATTGTCCGTGGTTTTTCAATTTTCTGATGATATATAAACTGTGACTGTGTGTACATATACTTCATGGGATTTACACATATCGACTTATGGTACAGTATGGAGTGCTGGAAACCTTCCACAGACACAGTTAATCAGACAGGTTCAGGCAGAAAATAGCAATTTTAAATAGTTAGCTGCTGGTTTTCCAAAACACAAGAAACGTGAATAAATAACCAAATGTGTTGTATTGAAGTTAATTATTTAATTTTCCTAACAAAAATAGATGTAGAAAACAAAGTAAATTGTCAGTATGATATATATCCAGTATCCACAAAGTACAACATGATGAAAATTAGTTATAATTTAGTCTAGATATGCATGATGAATATTAATTGTAACTTGAAAAGGTGCATTTTACTTTTTTCCAGCTTTAAGTGTAAACAGTAAAGGAGTCTCCACTAGGCTTTTTCCTTAAGCGTCCGATCCATGGAATTTGCACCAAAACGGTTTCCTACTCTTTACATGTTAAACTTGTCGCAGAACTTTT
>JAAAYG020021369.1:0-18504 GCA_009936455.2 Tomocerus minor
TCCATAAGGAGAATACTAATACTGACACTTCTATTGGTTCAAGGAACGCAGAACTCCGGTAGATGTCTCTTCTGTGGGCGCCAACAAATATAAATGATCAATGGATTTAGAGCCACATTTTGTGCAAAAACAAGAGTAATTTTATTTAATTCCAAAACATACGAAAACGTTGGTTACAAACTAATTCTTTTTAAACGTTTAGTAACACGCTAGTTTACATTTAGAGGTTGCCAATGTTTAGATAAATGGGAAATTTAGGAAATGTCGGAGTTCTTTTGTGTATTTTCCGTCTTCCACGACCACTTTGGGTCGAAATGGTTATTAGGCTAGAGGTGTTGCTAGTAGTTCTAAACTGTTGTTCAAATGTAAGGGGGGATATCAGTGTCATAAGTAAGAGAGAGAGAAACACCTACCTCTCTTCTCGATTACTGCAAGAGAGACACATTTCAGAAGACTACTCTTCTCCTTTCAGCAAAGTTCTCTTCTGAATTCTGAAGAGCATTCTTCAGAATTCCGAAAAGCATTCTTCAGAATTCCGAAGACCATTCTTCAGAATTCCGAAGCCATTCTTCAGAATTCCGAAGACCGTTCTTCAGAATTCCAAAGATCATTCTTCAGAATTCCGAAGACCATTCTTCAGAATTCCAAAGAGCCTTCTTCAGAATTCCGAAGAGCATTCTTCAGAATTCCGTAGAGCATTCTTCAGAATTCCGAAGACCGTTCTTCAGAATTCCGAAGACCATTCTTCAGAATTCTGAAGAGCATTCTTCAGAATTCCGAAGAGGATTCTTCAGAATTCTGAAGAGCATTCTTCAGAATTCTGAAGAATGCTCTTAGGAATGTACAGTGGGAATAAGAGATTTTCCTTTTTTGTGAAAAGTATAGAGGATGATCAATATGTCCTGCATTTTGGGTGCGAGGCAATAGACGATTTGAACGGCTTTATTTCTGTATTAGAGAAAACTTCTATATCCCGTTTTGCACGGCTTAACAAGTGACGAAGAAAGCCAAATTTCCAAATTGGATATTTATAGGGATTCCATTTCATTTGGCTATGACATCTTTTCTGAAGCTATGCAAGTCTGGCCTTTATAGGTTTTATGGCGCCATAAAATACACATTAGTAATTTACAAAACATTTTGCGGCATTTGCATGCCCCGAAAATGGCATTGATTAAATCCGTTTCACCTAAACTACATACTGCTACCCCCAATTAATTGTTTCTACATTGAGTTAGCACCAATAAGTACAGCCGAAGCGGGAGACTGGTAGAAATACAGAACGGAACAACGAAAAAATTATAGCTTGTATTCACACTTTTTAAAATTAAGTTCGCGAAACAGCGATTTGACAAATGTGAAAATACTACCGGCAAGCCGTAACAGAAAGCTCGCCTAACTAGTGTTACTCTGTACACAACTTTGAAAGAAAATGTACGCGCACAAAGACATTGCCCCAAAGTTTAACAGATGGTGTTTAGACATCACCCTTTGACTCTTGGGTGCTCCTAATATTTTTATTTTTGTAATTCAATATGCATTGACATTCACTTGCATTGCATTTGGCATTGCATTTGACACGCACAACGTGATTATATAACTTTAAAAATCTGGGAAACACATTTCCATATAAAGTATAGAAGCATTTTTTCAATTTTTGCACTGCATATTAACGTTTGGTGGAAAAATAATCATTTTATGCAACCCAAGGAGCATGGAATGCTGGTTTTCTTTTTTTTGCGTTTCCTTGGTTTTCTCTCTCCGTCCTGGCATGAGAAGGGTTCACTAAACCCTTTCGAAACAAAATCCACGAATGTTTATAAGGGACGTTTCAGGCTGATTCTCCTATTCCAAGTTGTCATTTTCGACCTAGGCTTGCCTATAAAATTAAAAAATGGCTAAGAGCGCGTTATCTTATTAACCTGTGAACCAATTGCGCCCATTTTGAATAGGTTTCGTCACGGGCCTATATGCATTATTTAGGCATAGTTTGGTCAATCTCCGTCAATGCGTTCAAGAGTTATCGTATTAACGGACAAACGGGCGGTCGGACGGACGGACAGAATGTACAAGTAATATACACATGGCTAAAGTAAGAAAGTAATGCTAAATACTTATATGCATAGGGTTATTCATTTCATTTAAATGAACATACACTTATATATACATAGTAATTGCTTGGCATTACCAAAACTGTAAATTGGGAGATATCACAATTCCATTTCTGATACGAAATATAAGGAATCGAATAAAGCTAATTTCAATGTCCTTGGTCAGGTTTAAAAGTTATAAGCATTATATATTTCCACGATCTCATCTTCATCTTTAGTGAAAAATTCAAACTAACTAATTGATGCGTGTTATCTGTTATTTTACCATTAACTTTCATTGAGTAGATCGAATTAGAGTTTCCTTCTCTTTTTTCGATAGTTATAAATAAACAATGTTAAGCCCAAAGCACACACGTATTAAATGAACAGGCTTATTGAAGATTTTTACATATACTTATAAGATATCTCCCAATAGACGTTTTTTTGTAATGACGAGTACTTACTTAATGCATGAGTGTATGTCCATTTAAATGAATAATACAAATTTGAATTGACAGCATATTGAATATTGAATCAATTCAATATTTATTACTTGTTATACTACCACAGGTTATTTGTGAAGATGAGAAACAGAACATTGACTAGCGGCGAAGAAATCTCAACGAATTTCTTCAAGGTTATCCAAACATCTTTTCTCCATCCTCTCATATAAATAACTCAACTGTGCTGTGATAGTGTAATAAAGATTAAGCTCAAATTAATATATACGAATTCATTAATTGTAGTTTAAACTTATGCGAAATGCAAATAGATTGTATAACAAAGTACTGAATTTTAGCTGAAGCTATACAATTTTTTTGTACTATTCGATAATTTAAGCTTTCTGCAGTTACTGACTAATGAAATCGGGAGTTCAAATAATAATTTATAATTTTTGTATATATCTTGTTGTAGTTTGCAATTTTAGATTGCATAAAGCAAAATGAAATGATACATAAAGGGAATGGTATATGGGTCCCTGTACTACAATGCTATCCACTCTTATTTTGTGCAATTTATCCACTGGATGGATGAAGTTCCATTTTGGTGGACAATTTACAATCCTGCTTTTAAACAATGTCTGTATAACACATTTTCGCTCACTATTACATTGAATGTTTGGTAGAAGCGGTACCAATATTTTTATGCTACCAAACAAACAATTATTAGAAGCACAATAGCCCTTTTCATTATGGCTTTTTAACAAATATAATTAAATAAGATGCTAAACTATGAATAAAATTACTGCTTACATATATAATGAAGACATTCAAATTTGAGAGCCAATAATATGCATTTGAAATTTCATTTTTTAGCCACGTAATCATATTGCAGAACATAACAGTAAAAGAAGTAGTTACATCCGGCCCGGAATAACAAAACTAACGGCAAGCCGTAACAGAAAGCTCGCCGTAGTGGAGGCTGCTCTGTACACTGTACGATGTGGGTCTGGGATTGAAAATTGGGATTCTGCTTCGTATGCCGGTGAAAATTATCGCAATATGTTTTGCGGTTGTAAATCTCAAAACTAATATTTTTATGCTACCTAACAATTATTAGAAGCACAATAGCCATTTTGATGTACCATTTATTGCACTGACTATTAAAACTAACGGCAAGCCTTAACAGAAAGCTCGCCTTAGTAAGGCTACCCTGTACACAATTTTGAGGGAAATGTGAATACCCAAAGACGGTGCCACATTTGGCAACTTAAAAAGAAAATCAACTTGAAAAAAGTGGAGTACCGCTTTTTCTATTTTTGCAATGCATCTTAACATTTGCTGGACACAGTACATAATCATTTTATTTCAAACCAAAACATAGTAGAAGTGTTTTTCAATTTATACAGTCAGAAACGCTTAAAGCTAAAATAAGTTTTCCAATAAATGTAGCTAGTTGGAAACAGTTTAATTTTAGCAATAGTCACATGCTTTAATGACATTTTTTAAATAAATTCCATTAAATTTGTTTTTGCAATAAAATGTGCTCTAAACTGGAAGTGGCATAAGATTTTTCCTTTGTCTAAAATGAATATCCCCGTTTTTGGTGAAATAGAAGCAGTTTAACAAAAATTCAATTGCGTACTATAGACTCATTTTCCTATCACAGTTCAGATAAAAAGAAAGCGGTAAAATATATTTTGAGTGGCCTGACTATAAAAATACCTCTCGGTAACCTGAAAACCAATTGCGGTAATTTTGAATAGGGTTCATCACGGGCCCATATACAATGCTAATACATAGTTTAGTCATCCTCCGTTGATGCGTTCGAGAGTTATCGTGCTAACAGACAAACGGGCTGACGGACGTACGGGCGGAATGTGTGATTGGATAAGCTCTCCATAGGCGAACTAAAACTTTAATATATAAACACTAAAATGTTACTAGCATTACCGGTAGACCTGCACTTTTAAGCCTGTCAATAAACTTTGAAATTACAGGTAACCCAACCTAGAAATGCAGATTTCAATTAATGGACGCCCAAAGATATTTTCTAATGTTTCTGTTCGTTCATTCTATTTGTCTAGTTGAATCATTTTACTGATACTTCATGATCAATATAAAATGCAATTTCAATTATAAAAATATAATTAAATAAGATGCTAAATTAAGAATAAATTTGCTGCTTATATGTACAATGAAAGCTTTGTCTTTTAGTCGCAAAATTTTAGATGACGGGTAAAACTAATTATTCAACAATGACAGATAATAACAATCGATTTGAATTAAACTATTTATTTTATTATTTGCAGTAACATATATAATTTTATTACTTGCACTTGATGTAGAAACAATTAATTGAGGGTAGTATTATGTTATGTTATTATGCTATTGTTATGAGAATGAAGATGAAGAGGACATTGGCTAATGGCAGATAAATGCAATGATTTGATTTAAATATTTGTGCGACACATGAATTGCCCTCTTCAGACCAATAGTCTCCCTGAGATTAATCGTGACGTTGAGTGTCAAAAGTCAGCTGAGCTCTCTTCTGGATTTCCGTCGAGCCGCAGCAGCATTAAGGCGGTATCACCCAGCGACGGAGACTATCAGCACTCATACGCTACGCTACCTATGCTACGCTAGGCGTAGAAAATACGTGTTTAGAATTCACACTACTTCTTTCTCAGCGGAAATGTTGCACACGTAAACTCTGAGTCGACGTAACAAACCGAAATTTTTCTCTGTTGGTCTGAATGTTTAAATTACGCGACTAAAAAAGGGCAACATTATTTATATTTAAAATTGCAATCTCATTGCCATTGAATATATATTGATTTATGAATTAAATTACCCAATTTCATTTAAATGGATATATTAGTCGCAATCGCAATTTACCGTCGTCAGAAAAAGCGGCGCCGCTACAAAAAACTACTGGGTACATCCCTTAAATATTTTTACTGCCTCTCTACTTTTTCCCTTCAACTGATTTCTTTTCTTTACGTTGTTGTCCCGCAGGTATTTCTATTTTGATTTACACCACGTCACTAATTGAATTGAAAGAGATAACAATAATTTACCTGAACTAGACGATACAGTTGTAGTATGTTGTTTTCCTGATTTTATTTTTCAAGCTAAGAGAGAGAGACAGGCAAGAGAGAGAGAGTCAGCATTGTTTTAGGAATGGAGACTCTCTCTGTCAGAATCCTGAAGAGCTGACTGCTGGATTTCAGCAGAACTCTCTTCTGGATTTCAACAGAGCTCTCTTCTGAATTTCAGCAGAGCTCTCTTCTGAATTTCAGCAGAGTCGTTTCCTGAATCCAGAAGACCATTCTTCTCATTTGAGAATAGAGCTCTGCTCAATTCAGAAAAGAGCTCTGCTGAATCCAGAAGAGAGCTCTGCTCAATTCAGAAGACCATTATTCTCAATTCAGTAGAGAGCTCTTCTCAATTCAGAAGAGAGCTGTGCTGATATCAGTAGAGTGGTCTTCTGGATTGAGAAGTGAGTTCTGCTGAATCCAGCAGAGAGTTCTGCTCAATTGAGAAGAGAGATCTGCTGAATTCAGCAGAGTGGTCTTCTGGATTCAGAAGAGAGTTCTGCTGAATACAGCAGAGAGGTCTTCTGAAATGTCTCTCTCTTGCATTAATCGAGAAGAGAGGTAGGTGTTTCTCTCTCTTATACTTATGACACTGATATCCCCCCATACAAATGCGGTAGAGGCACTTTTCGAAGTTCGAAGAAGGAGGAGTTCGAAGTGGGGCAGAAATAGTAGCACTTGTACCAATGGGCGTGGTAGAAATGAGAGGAATTGATTTCGTATCATATTTATATTTTTCGGATGTCACGGAAAACGGAGTATTCTTATCTATATGCTTAACCGTTTTGATTAATTATACAGTAATAAAAGCTTTAAATCGTTTTCTGTTTCACCATCTTTGTATACTTTTGTCCACATTATATTTTTGTCATTTTAAAGAATTTGTTGTACTCACTTTCCGAAAACAACTTATCTCAGTGTGTCACTCATGTTAAAGCCGATATTAAAGAAAGCAATACACCACACAATGATCCACTAGTTTGTATTAAATTTTTCCTCTTTTTGAGAACACTAGCGTTTTTGCAAACGAGCGCCTTAAATAATTTTTCTTTTCAGTGCAGTGTGTAGAGACAAGTAAAACGTTTTGGGAAATATTGAAAATTATTCCGCAAAGTGTTAAAAACTGTTCAGGATCAGCAATTTTTTGTTTTTTCGTAGAATATTCTGCCAATACTCTAACGAAGTCAAAACTTTCAACAATCCAGCAGAAATCGTGAAATAATTATTTTAGTTTTCAGGTTCAGAAAGGTCAGAGGAGAGCAGCGTGTGGTGATATTTATAATGGGCCGTAGCTAGGCTATGGGCACAAAGGTTAGTATCGAAAGCGATGCTCATAGAACAGCGGACTAACTATAATGTCAAAATTTTCATTCACGTCTAATAAAAAGCAGACGTTGATATTATAATAATTTCAAATTGGGTTTATTGTGTCGAAGAAACGCTTGTGTAAATAGGTTTTACAGTTTACAATTAAGAAATAATCAGTGTTATCTCCAGGAAAATGGGTTAAAACCTTTATAAGTAAACGATTCAAAAAAACATTATTATACGCTCATTGAGTTTTTTGTCAAAAGAATTGTTTAATAGGCAGTGAACAAGCTTTGTGCCAACTGGCGGGTTTACACTACAAACAGGGGAAAAGTTATTTTTCTATTTTTAATTACCTCGTGTCTTCAATCAAAGTTGGGCGAGGTGTAATCCGTTCGGTCTATAAAATTGAAATTTTTTTTCTTTAAAGGGCGCTTTTTGGGAATCCAACTGTCCTCCAAACCTACCATTTCCTGCGAATTTAAATTTATAATATCGTAGATGTCCATCTTTTTCAAGGAACTTTGAACTTTGGTAACTTTGGACCTATTCGACAAGGAATAGGTTCAAAGTTACCACACAGATTTATAAAAAGCACATTGGTAACCGCTATTTCAGTTCGAATAGTATATAGTATTGTGGGAATGGGAAACTTGCTAAATTTAAAGGCAAGACGCAATCTCCAAAAGGGGGCTTTTCGTTCTTATTTCACGAATTCGTTCTTATTTCACGAAACATTATGCTTGTCAACAAAAAAATTGATTTATGATGTTGATTTTAATGTTGCCAGAAACACCGAAATTAAAGGTGCAAAAACAACAGTCTCTAGAAAAATCGCAAACCTTATATCCGCTTGAAATATGTTTCCAATTATTATTACAATTCAATATGCCTCCATGAATAGCCGTTTGGGAACTTCTTTTTTGTAATTTATCTTCTATATATATTCTTCTGTTCATATTTGTAATTTATCCCTGCTAGCGAAATATTTTGTGTTTAAGGAAACGTTATAAAGAAACAAATTTTCAAATTCCTTTTTACACAGATCACCTTGCCAGCTCAATTTCGACCTTCAATTAGGAATTGAAACGGATGGCGTAATTGATAACAGAAATCCGTCTATTCCTTTTGATAGCCAAAACCGTTTGCTATTAAAAATGTGTACAGAAATACGATTCTGCTCCAGGTCGTTGATTGTATGATTCTGCAAACGAATAGGAATGTACGGGATTTTCTAGTGTATTTCTATTGTATTTGTGTCTAAGCGTTCCTGTACGATCAATCTTCCGTATTTCACCGCCTTCCAATGTCAATATGCTATAATTCTTTGTACTTAAACCTCCTGCCTATTGCCTCCTTAAGGAGTACACTGCCTAGTTCGGAATGGAAGCATCCTGGTCGCTTTTGATTTCTCTCTGAAAAATATGGCTTGTCAACGGCAATATTGGAAAAGTGGTATAAAAGTTCTAACATTTTGCCATTAAGTTGGGGTGTGGGTAACCAGAGAACGATTTCGGTATACCTGGTTTTGTTCCAACAGAGTTACGTCATGTTAGTAATTTTATTAATTCAATTAAATAACACAATTCAACATTTAAGGTAGACTATTTATCAAAACAAATGTACTTTTCACTTTTCGGGTAGAGCAAAGTTGTGTGGTGACACTCACTCAGGTCACCCTCTAAATTTCCTCCTACTAAAGCCTACTCACTTTACCATATGTAACTTTCAAATACCATTTGCAGAGAGGAAAGTTTTTGATTTAGAATTTTAAAATTACAAAGAAAATTTAAAAGTTCAAAATGAGTGTAGATCTGACCTATGGATAAAGTATACATACATATACGTAGCTGCCTAAAAGTCTAGCCGCATAATCCCCTTTTAATTTCTCTTCTTTCCCTTTCTCTCTTTTCTGCTTCGAGCAATTTACATTTGCAGCTCCTGACATACTATACTTATTTACTACACATGAATTTTATTCATTCCATATTCATTTAAATCATTTTCAATTATTATGCCAATCGACGACATGATTCGAAGTTTGGACAGCAGGACAGTAGTTTTGAAATTTGAACATGGCCATTTTTACATTTAAACATCTGTTCTGAAAGTTTTCCATAAACAGCATTCGTAAAAAAATTTAAAACTTCAATTTCAGAAAATATTCAAAAGAACAATAAACGAACGAAGCTAACTTGGCCCTAATCGTTTGAACGTTTGTAAAGCCATTGCGTGCACAACATAATTCTTGCGCGGATTTAAGGTTGACAACAGCTTGCTGTCAATCCGTTATTTATGTTATTGTTTCTGGCAAGTATCGACTTTAGATACGGTGTTTTGTTACAGCAATTAACACCTCTCATTTTACCACAACCATTATTTTTCCGGTAGATGGGAATATTCTAATACTTTCTCCGTTTGAGGAGATAATCGGATTTTGCAAAAAGTACAATTTGTTGCATTATGGAACAATATGATAACCAGGAGGTGCGTTTGTTCTTTCAATGTGACGAAGCATTTGATTCATCTATTCGAAAATAACTCTGTCCATTGATTTATTAGAATGAAATTCAAAATCTGGTACACAGTTCTTGTACAATTTTTAAAATTGATCAATTTGAAAGAATGAAAGGAGGGCATTATCATTCGCTGGAGGCCAAACTGTCTACACATTGGGAAATGTTCATCCCTACGTGCTGAATTCAGCAGAACTCTATTCTCCTATTACCCATCTGTTCAAAAACGCGCCCGATTCTTACATAATGTGAGTCTGTCATTTGTGTTAAACAGATAAACAGATAAAAACGCTAGGATGAATCAAGATGTAAAACTTTCGGGCAATACTCCGGAAAGAAAGTTCTCATCTTGATGATGACGATCGTAAAACTGCTAGAATAGTTTTTACAATTAGGTAGCTATTACCCTCATCTCCTTGGAAGTATTCGGAAGTGGTAGTCCAAATCCTGACGTCTCGGGAAAGATTGCAAAATGCCCAATCAAAAACCTTTAAAAAATGATTATTTAGCAATGAGAATATCATAAAATGTCATAATAACCCTAAATGGTTTAGAGAAAATAGTGAGGGCGTTGTCCGATCGATAGGTGTCGGCGCACTTGGAACTGGAGAAAGTTGAGGAACCGGTGGTGCTGTGTGAGATATGGACCGTTAAGGAGAGTTTAGAGAATCGTCAATATAAATTATACTGTCTTTCTCCTCTTGGTATTAATTCTTGGCTATTAATGAGAGGTATTCCTAGGTAATTGTACACTTTCTTTTTTTAGTATGTAACTGGTATATAACATATCTAAATGGGAATATTTTGTTTTCATAGTGAGTAAAAATGGATACTCAAATGTCGTGGAAGTTTTAATGAAATATAAAAACTCTCGCCTTAATTTACGTCATTCGAAAATTCATTCCTATATTTTTGGTGGACCATCATTCATTATGCTGGTTAGCGACTGTAAAAGAACCGACAATTCGATTAGCCACGCTGCCATTATGACTACATCGTATGTAATAGCTGACTGCCTCTATAGGACCTTTGTGGAAGAGGCAATTGTTAAAAATGTTGAAAATATGGCAATCTGACCCCGTAATAAAACATTTTCTTGCTTGCAAGTTGCAGTACACTAAGCTAAAAAAAAGGAATAAGTCAATTTCCATGAAGTCGAATTATTATATTATTAGTAACATTCCTTTTTAACCCTAGCACTTGTAATTCCCTTCGATTTACGCTTTTCATGAAAACTTACATAAGACTTACCTGCCCCATATGTCAACACCAACACCGTCTTATAAAATTATTTGTGGCATTTAATGCCCTACTTCATTCCTTAATTTAGGAATTTATCAGTTTTGTCACAGTAAACTTGTGCGAGCAAATGCAAATACACAAGATCACCTTATCGCTCACAAATGAATGCATTAACATAAAGAAATAACAAGCCATTTACCAATCGCAAATGAGCGCGCCGTAGCAATAAACTGCAGGATGGCAAGATTTACTCAACATTATCGGTATTTGGGTTTTCGTTGGCGCTGAAAACAAATAAAATAACAAATTGCTCTAAATTAATTGTTCAGTTATTTTCCTCACTCACAAGCAGCGCAGAGGGTAATTGCAAATGTTTTGTCAGTTCTTCATCCACATGAAGTGCAATATCATTTCTTATTTCAACACGCACAGTCTTTCTTCCAATGAAAATTTGAAATATAATTTCTTTTCTTCCATCAAATGATTTATGTGAGTGATGAAATTGTCAACATTTGTTTCGGTTTTAAGAAACAAAATGGACGTCTCACTGTAAGCTGATCTCAAAATGTTGAGAAATGGAGTAGTATTGTAATAAAAATGATAAAGTTTATTTTCTAGACTTATTAGCATTTCAATAATAATAACATTTACAGAATACACATTATCTTCGTCAGGTTCATTACTTACCTGAAACGTATATTTTTTTATCTTGAATCGAAGCGGGACCTCAGACTTTTCAGCTTTACAAGCAGCATTAAATTCTTCAATTTATAATTAATGCATGATCTTGTTTTTTTACCTTTGATAAGTATGTTGTCACCATCCGTAAAGACTTCATTGGGATTTTGATTCACAAACATTTCACAAATGCCAACTTCATAATCTTGTAGAGTAAAATTTTTTGTTTTATTAGTAAAACTGGTTGAAACATTTCTTTAAATGACGTTTTCTGTTAATTCAGCTGATCGCTACTTAATTAGATTTACTGGAAACTATGTAGTCTTCTCGTCAAGAACAATATTCTTTAAACGTTCATGTTTAAGGTTTTTTAAACTGCTATACGGAATTCCTTTATAGCGCATTTAATTGGTGCAATTTTGTCCCTCCATTTTTTCCACTTCCCTCCACTTTTTCATATATTAAAAGTGAATACACCTTTGGTCTTACACCAACAAATTCTTGAATATATATATGTTCAAGCTTTAAAAGTCCAGGTATGCCTTTGCGGTCTGTGTTGTATTAACAATGGTCTTTGTCAGAGCTTGAGACAAAACTTTTCCCTATCCTCCATGCTAAATATCACCGAATCCGTGTCACTATACAAGAGCAATGCGGCCAAATTACATTCTTAATTCCGATGTATTGTAATGTGTAATGTGTCATGTAACCTGGCCCCATTTGCCTTAAACCGTATAACGTTTCGTAGGGTTGGAATTTGCTAATCTCTAATTTTAAAAATTTGGCTTTGCAACAAGTTTAAGACACTTTTCGCGGTATCTTTGTAACCATTTTCCATAGACAACGTTCACACACGCTTTAAAGGCCTTTTAAGGGCTAAGGAAGATGCATTAGTGCGAATAAGTATTCATGCCTACATATTGTTTAATAAACGGTACTTCCTTCAATCGAATTCCACAGTAACGTTTTCCAGTACTGCAGGGTCTTGTTATAAGATACATAGTAATCCTTCGATTCCACAAACAAAATTGCAGCCCAATAGATTTGTCCTTTTTGTTTTTGTCCAAATGGTAGTTTTGGTAAGCATTCATTTCTTTCGGTAAAACTTTTCTACACACTGGAATGAGAATGAAGTAAGTATAATCAATTAACTCTTTAGGGTAAATTAACTCAGCCTGGATACTATAGCCTATTCCAGTGTCCTCTTCAAGATTTCCTGTGTCCAGAGCTTCTAACTCTTCTGCTGTTAACCATTAGAAATCAGAAACCGGTAAGTAGGAAGAAAGGGCCCCAGGGTACAAACTGGGAAGCGATTTTTCTATTCATGTCTGAAAGGTGCTCATATGGAAATATTCCTTTGGATTCTAAAAGTCTATTGATATCCTTTATATCTGGGAACCCACTATGGAAAATGTTAAAAACAACTTTATCATTCCGTAACGTGTCAACAAGTTTGTCTATGCTGCTATTTAAAAAGTTCATTTTCTGTCTAATATCAGCCCCATGAATTTTGGTATTATCCTTACGGATTTTTGAAAGTATTCTGATAGACTCTCAGTTAAAATGTGAGCGTCATATGAGGTGGCATTGTGAGCAATAAATGGAATATATGGCTTCTGTTTTGCTGCCAAATTGCAAAAATTGCAGGTGCTGCCATTATTGTAATTTGGCATTTATCTTGATTTTTTTGAACTAAATAATAAACCATGTTGTACAAATTTATATCTACCGCTGGCGTGGAAGGTTTTCCAATTTGATTCCGTAAATTCTGTACCGCAAATATTGCAATTAGTGTCACTGTCAAATATCAAATGTCACTTTAGGTAGTCTAAAAGTTAATCTGCAATGCCAACGGCAACGTTGATGAAATGCTTTAGAACGTCAGCACCGCAGTAGCTCGTGTATTTGTATTTATTGCACAGATATTAACCTCATCAGAGGTTATTACAATATCAGAATACTTGCATTCCAGAAATAGTCATTACATTCAGTATTCAGGAAAGAGATATTTAAAGGATGTGGATATATCAGTTGCGACAGAGTCATACTTGCCTCTGTTTAAAACAAATCGTCCTGACCATCTCACGAAAGTATTCATTAATTGCATATTTTATTTAGGTTCAGTACCCCAAATGGCAGACATGTACTGCATAACTGATAAAATTAAGGCATTAATTACTACTTTATGATTAATAAACGTAAAAAAATGTAATAGGTATAACGACCATAATGTTGAATTACACTTTTTTCTTATATCACATATATGATCAGTCCACTGTAATTAAGTATCAATCCATAAACCTAAGCACTTAATCTTATCAACACTTATAATAGTGGAACCCGTAATAACCAAACTTAAGGGGCCAAGGGATTTAGTTGTGTGGTAGCCCAATAATGGTAAACTGAGTTTTATTGACATTTAACTCCATTCTATTTAAACTCATCCATTCCATTATATTATGTCCTCTTCTATCAATTTAAAAAAAAATTGTTTGGAGGACCTGATGGAGATAGTAGTGTCGTCAGCAAATAGTATACTTATACAATTCTTAATTGCTAAGGGAAGGTCATCAACATATATAGAAAATAGAACGAGCCTAGTATACTGCCCTGTGGAACTCCGAGTGTCGTGTAGCCAATACTAGAGAAGTTATTATTATCTACATGGACATATTGTCTTCTGTTGTAATACTAATTATCTACATAGGCAAAATACAAACATGAGTAGTATACTAACCCATTTGGGCTAATAACTGAGAACCGAAAGCTACTGGTACATGAATAGAGTCATGTTACAGATAATTGAAGTCATTTGCTGAATTGCTTACCATAATTTCGCATGTTTGAGACATGTTTGAGACACTTTAAAGTAGCATTCGAAATCATAAAACACCACGAAATGAATGGGTTAGGTTAGTATTATTGCCTTCTGTTTTTGGATTTCGACAATTTGACTGCCAAATTCCACACATTTTCTCTTTTGATAAAATATTTGTAAGGACAATAAAAGTGTGGAACCTTTTCAGACATAAACTTAGTAAAATTAATAATGGGCGACAAATGAAAAACGTTTTCAATTGTCAATTTCTGTAATCTGAAAGTAAAGATCAACATGTTCTTTACAATATATTTTAGTAAGGCATGCCAGAGCCATTTCATTTTCATCATGCTTAAATATGTTTACAGAGATGTTGTTTTGCTGCTCAAATTTGCTGTGAAAATTTATATAAAATTGAGATAATGAAATCCATATTCATAATTTTTTGGATTTTCAAGGTACTTGAATTCTCTATTTTTAATTCGATTTGGATCTTTGTGTAACAGACACTAAATTACGGCGTATTTGAAACATTTATTTCCTACCAAGTACTCCTCTTTTATATTTTAGTTTTGCCATACGTTTCACACGGCACCATCTACTGTATATTGCGCTACAGTTACGTCTAACGAAATTATATGATGTACACTCCAAGCAGATGATTCTTCGTTGAAGCTTCTAACCTTTCTATTATTTCATCTAATGATTCGGTAAAAAATAGATCAATTTCAATGATTTCTAGAATAGGGATAATATATCCACTATCCACACGAAGAAAACCTTCGTTACTTCATTTCTATGCGACATTTTCATCGATTCATTTTCATCGACATTTCATAGTTTTGTGAGTGATTCATCGATATCTTGAATCAGTTCAGTAGCCTGAGTAAATTCATTTTTTGGCTTGTAGGCATATTTGAAGACCACCCCACGAGGAACTTTTTTAAAATTTGCTAAATCAATCTTGTCTATAGCATCCTGACCAGCTCCTACCTGATCGCAATGGTGGTCAGTCAAAACACAAATATATGCTCCAGTGTGTCCATTTCCACATGTTGAGACAATTGTATATTCTGCCTTGCACTAAATGCAGGGTATCAAGGGTTGTCAAAACTAGATCTTTGAAAGCTAATTGCAGTGCTGATTCCTTTTAAACAACTTTTTTTATTAAAGATCTTTCAACATTTTCAAATGTAATGTAATTTTACGTCTATAAATATTAAAGGCTGCTTCTAGCAAAAAACTTAAACGATTAGTAGAAATCGGGGGTAAGATGCATAATATATGCATTATTATGAGAAAGAGCTGTGCACAATTACAGCACAATCACTATTTTATCAAAACTGTCTTTATTCCTGTTTTCTCTTTTGAATTTGAGTCAAGCTTTTAAATGAAGCTGAAGCCCGGTAATTGAGACCGTTTCTAATTTTACGTAAGCTACTTTCATAGTTTAATAGTAAACTCTTAATACAGCTTCTACCCTTGTCATACAAATGTAACATTTCCTTTGAAATATTACACAATAGGACCAGCAAGAAAGGTTATTCTGTCGATATCTGTTTCAGTAGGCACTAGTCTACGAATATTAAAAAACAAGCACTGATGTCTATGTAACGTTCTCGCTCCTCCCTGTTTTGTGGATATGTGCAGTGGTAGTTGCACTAAAAGCCAACCTTTCCTTTCTAAAGAAGATATTTGGGTAGGTTTCTAACCGAGCGTCAATAACGTCGTAATTGCGGTGAGCAATACCTTTTCTACGCACTAAATATTTAGACGTAGTATGTGAGTATCATAACTCTATGAATCCGGGTTTGCTGTGTCTAGAATGATGTGTTTCTCTACTGTTTTCTCTCCGCAGAGGAAGCAAAAAATAGACTTCGCATGTGTCCACTGTCATTGCTAGCTGTAGTTGACGTCAGGGATTTGCATTCTTGAAGTTTTCTCTTTCTATGCTAGTTGCAAAAGATGTATGAGTGCAGTTTAAAGTCCTTAATTCTTGTTTAAAATCGCATGCAATCAATCAGAAAGGAATTGTGACGGTCCACTCCGGACTCCTTTAGGTAAAAGAACACGGGAACTTTGTCAAAATGAACGGTTTTCATTTCATTTACCCCTGTAAGGGATACTTTGTTAATGAGGAAAATGTAATATAGAAAAAAATCTGCACTAAAGATCAAACTTTCTAATATCTCTATCTAAACCTAAACTATTACCCTACCGTAATACAGAACATGTAATAATAAACAAATATACTTTATGTACTTTAAAGTTTTATTTAAATTGGGATATTTACCATTGTTCGACTGCATAATATAGTCAGGACTCGAATGTGTTTACTGACGTGTAACAGATGCCATTGCATTGAATTGTGCACTTTCCTTTTTTGTTATAGAAATTATATTATGAATGACAAAGATTGCTATTTTTTGAGATTTTGAAGATTTTTTGTGGCAACGAGTGGATGCCCACTGCTTTCATTTTTATCATTAAATAGACTTTAAGGCTTCATGTGTTGTGTTGCTAGTCTGTTTCAGCTTGAACAGCATCTCACTGCGGGCTGGCAGAAGTTTATTTACATTCACAGTATTGTGTAACGCATAGTGAACCAAATTTATAATTAAAAGTGGTAAGTATACACGAATAAATACTGCCGGAGTAAGTCCTAACTAGAAACCTCTCTGAGTATTATAATAACACTTTTGTCAAGTATGGCTTTCGGATAGTACTGACTACGGTGAAAACTACAATTGAAGGGCTCAGGACGAAAAGTCGTAATTTCGATTTCCCTTTTATAAATTAAAAAATAAGGTATACAAAATGTCGACATTTTGTGTACTAAGATTTCAATTTCCTTGCAAACCGAAAAAAGGAAAGTGAAATTTTCGTCCCACGCCCTTCAATTCTAAAAACGGAAAAAAATGCAAGTGTTAAATATATTTGTATTTCAAATTATTTTGATGACAAGTAGCGACGATTATCACTTTATAATGAAAAGGATATTTATGTGTCACATGTTGGAAAATACGGTAGCTTATACATTGTTTTCTACAAACACTACACTTACCAAAAGCAATCACGAAATTGAAAAAGATGTTGTCAGTAGATTTCAGATTTGAACAGTTTTTGTAACAATTCAAAACAATAAAATTTACACAATACACGGATGAGAGTTGTGATGATGATGTATGCTGGCAAGAGTACTAGAAGCATACGACAAAAAGTAAACAAAGCAACGCACTTCATCAATCTACCATTTCTTCCATCGGTTTCGCGCTCTAAGATTCTGATGTAAAAGAGTAGGAAAAAATTTCAGAAATCGCCACGGATGAGTTGACCATTTTGAAAATGTCGTGAAATAGCTCAAAAAAAGATTAAAGAGTTATCTGTGCCGCATGACCGCAACATTTGCCAATTCTGGACAAGAAATACTGAAAAACTGGAGTTGAAACTTTTTGTAATGGAAATTCGTACTCAAACTTTTTTTCAAAAAATGATTACAGTGGTTTAAAAACTTTTTTAAATGTCGGCCTCATGCGGCATAGAGGGAAACCTGACATTCAAAATTGTCCCACTTGTACTGGGGACCCTATCTCATCCTGGACAGAACAGCTAAGCCAACCTTAATTATCCCGTGATAAAACCGATCACAATAACCTTTTTAATGGAGCAACTGACGCCGATACTTGCTGTTGCCGTGCTTTCCCACAACAATTTAGTAATGCTACAAATATTCATTTTTGTTATTCGCTTTCGGATCACTAGTGCAGAGCACACTTGCCGACCGAACTTAAACATTTTCATTAATTTCAATCGAATCGAACCGGAAAGTACTATTAATTTGAACTGAAGCGAACCGATAGATTTTATCAATTTCTATCGAAGCAAACCGGAGATTTTTATCAATTTGAATCGAAGCGAACCGAACATTTTTATCAATTCAATCAAAACGAACCGGAAATTATTGTCAATTTGAATCGAAGCGAACCGAGATACATATCAATTTCAATGGAAATTAATAAAAACCTTCGGTTCGGCTTCGTATATTTGGAACCACTATTACCGAAGTGTGGTGGGGGCACAGAAAGAGCGTGATTGTAATAGTGTGAGATTTTTCTACAAGTGTGCTCATTATTAAAACTAACGGCAAGCCGTAACAGAAAGCTCGCCCTAGTATGGCCACCTTGTACACAAGGACAGCTCCACAGTCCACACTCATGTAAGTACACTGCTGTCTTTGTGTACGTACACAAAAACAGCTCCACATTTTCCAACTTAAATGGAAAATCAACTCGGTGGAGTACCAATTTTCTGAAT